>JAOEHK010012601.1:0-11423 GCA_025447835.1 Labidoglobus nevermanni | reverse complement strand
CCTATTTGGGAGTTTTTAAGAGCCTATTTTAGGTGCCTATTTTTATAAATTTGGGTGCCTTAAATCCGGGCCTTAGTCATCACAAAATTTTGACGACGTCAATAATAACTTATTGAAGCGATCGTCCCTCAATTAATCCACACTCTGAATCGATTGCAAAACAGAAATTTGTGAGCAATGAAGAACAATATTTAGACTTCGCTAAAATCATGTTGTCTATGTTTATGCATTCATACATCTTAGGGTAATTCTATAGCACAAAACATTTTACAGTTGTGAAAAGCCCGCCAAGGCGCATTTCCAGTATATTTACATGAATAGGGCAAATCATTAACGTTATATGCTTGGCAATATATATACATGTCATATGATTTTGCTACTTTTATCACAGAACGGTCGATTCTTACAATATATCCTAGATTCTCAATTAATTTAGCCGGGTTTGAAAGTCGTTCACACTGCACCTAGAGTTGCTTGAAATGTGGAGTAGTATCACGGGGATCTCAGTACATCGTGGAAGGGCCGGGTTCGCCTCTCGGCTTTTCCGGCAGTGGCCGTAAGGTGTGTGCGTTTGATGCGCTTTTGGCGTTCTCGTCGTTGGCGCGCGTCTTGAGCTCGGAGTACAAATGAACAGCGGCGTCCAGCGGCTCCGAGTATTGCAGATTGACGGCGAGTTGCGGCTGATGGTAATCAGCATCAATCAGCGGCACGCTAATCTTCTCCTCCATCGCCTTGAGGAAGTCCCGATGATGCGCATTGGCAGCAGGCGGATGCTGCATGTTACCTAGCTCTTCGTACAGATGCGCCTCCTCGTCGCGATTGTTGTTCGTGTAGCTCTCCTCGATCACGAAGCGTTCGTAGAGGATTTCGATCATTTCGCGTGCTTTATCGTGCGTTTCAGGACGCTCTAACTGTTCGCGCAGCTCCTGCAGGAGCTCATTGGTCAAGGGCGGGTAGTCGAAGCGTTGCTCGTCGGCAACCATTGCGCCCTCGTCGTCGTTGGCCGCGTTGTTGTTCTGGTATCGCATGCAGTAGCCTTTCTTTCGCAGCCATATGCTACCACGTACCAGCAATATCACAATGGTGCCGATGACGGCGATGGCCACCAAACTGGGAACAATGATGAGCAGCAGGCGCGCATTGCTCGTCCCTGTATCCTCCTGCTTAAAGCTGCTGTCGATAATTTGCTTCGTCACACCTTGGTAACGTTCGCACGTGATATTGGTCTCTGGTCCACAGACCAGTTCGGTGAAATTGCGCATACTGATCAGCGCTTGATCAATCTTGAAGCATTGCCCAATGATTGCGCTCACTTTGCAATAACTTGCATTGAGCACGTAATCCACATAGGAATCGTTCATCAGCGCCGACAGCCACTCATTGAAAGGGCAGCGACAGAACTCGGTGAAGCTGTTGTCGTAGAACTTGAAGTGAACAACATGCCGCTGGAGTTCTGGAATGGAGGCGAACGCATTTTTGGCCACATGGTGGATCTCATTGCCACTGAACGAGAAGCGCATGATCTCAGGATTGTAGGGCACCAGGAGGCTGCTCGCTTCTATGTGGTCGATTATATTCGATTCGACAATCACGTTGTTCCAATTGCTAAAAGCCAGACTGGATGCGCGCAATCGTGCCAGCTTGTTGTTCGAAATAATAATATTAGCGGTGGCGGGGATGTCGATAGCCTTCGATTCAATATCATTGATTCTAGAAGAAATCAACCATCATCAAAATGGAATATGAACAATTTACAGCTCGCACTCACGAGGAAAACTCAATGGTAAAGTTTGTAATCGCAGCGCAGATCGATTTGGTTTCCAGCACATCAACGGTGCAGTTACGCAACAGGAAGAACTTAATCAGGGAGTGCGCACCTATTGCCCCCGAGCGCAGCCTGCCAATGTGCGAATTGATGGCCAGAATGGCGTTCGTGTCGTAGGCAGCGAATCCATTTAGCGCGATCTCGTTGATGCTGCAATCGCGAATGGCGATTGAGGACAATGTCGAGGCGAAGGCTCGAGCAGGTATCTTTGGTATTGTAACGTAGTGGAATGAAATCTGCAACATTCGCCCATCAAGATCCAACTGCGTTACACATTTCGATGCTCACATTTGTGACAACTCCATGTCGGCCAGGTTTCGATTGATTGTGGAAGAGGAACGCGCCCTCCTTCAAGTCAAGCTCGACGATATTGCGAAATTGCGCTTCTTGTAAGCGCCCAAATGCGCCGTAGCGCACTTCGACGAGATGGCATCGTGAGATTTCAGCGCGAATTGACGTCTGAAACATCGATTAAATAAGTTTTTGTTGGTTTCACTGCAACAATTCATTTGGGCAAAGCAACACATGAAGCCAACGAGTCTCGCACAATTCGCTATTTCGCAAATTTCTAAAATTTAACGTTTTTACGCTTTCTGGTCGGACCTTGATTCCCAAAGTGGTCTATAAATTTTTCTTTGCTTTTCACAAGAATCGCAATGTTCAATAGTTTCTTGTTTTTGATCTAGTAATTCCTTAAGATCCTCGTTCCAAAGAATTTCTGTCTTTCTTGGAGATCCTCGACATTGACTCCTTCTAAGCTAGTTTCTTTTGTAATTTCGACTACATATTTCCTTCATATCAACAGAAGGGTCTCTAATATCGTCGTTCTTGCTAAGATCTGTACTCCTCTATGCTCATTTAAAACACTTTTGCAGTACTTCAGTCCAGAAAGACCTACGTTCTCTTAAATCTATGACATTACACTTATTTCAAAACCCTCGTTTAAAATCTAGTTTAAGTATTAAACAAACAATAAGAAATCATCAGGTTTGGACCTTTATATGGTGCACCTTTATATGAATGGCCTTGACCAAATAAAACAGCGTTAAAGAGAAACAGCACTAAACGGGGCAGCGTAACGCGAGATATTAGTTTCCTTGGATATGTACACACTTTTGAAGAAATTAGAGATGAAATTATAGAATTTAAGATATATCGTAACCAGTGGCGTACCTTGAACATTTGCGAACCGGGACGGTGTCCCGATTTGCCGCCCGGGGCGGTTGCCCATTTTGCCGCCCTTTCGCAATTAATCAAAAGATAGCTTTAATCTTCATACTTCATACTTCAAAGTGCTTTATGGCCGCATGTCAGCATCGAAAAAGTATACAAATACATATCTGGAGGGCAATCATATCTATTATTCAATTATCAATAAGTAGCCGCATTTTGGAACGCATTGGAACACATTTCGGGCACTTTCGACGTGCAGGGGCTCCACAACAACGAGAATAGGAATTGGGGGTCTACGAGATGCGAATAAAAATTTACTTACTTATCGTCTACTGAAATTTAAATACTATAAATATAAGGAGTCCGTTAGAAATTAGATTCAGAAAAATTGAAAATTAATATTTGATGTAATTCACTATTTGTATAATTTATATTGCTTCAGAGTAATAATATGGGGGGGGGGGGGGGCTTGCCCACCACTTCCTCTGGCTGGAGGTGTAGGACTAAGTCAAGGGAGGAGCAAAATGGGGCCAATTAGAGGGCTGTAGAAAACGACAGTTTGTTTTATGGCAACCATTTAAATTAAGAATTTGCAGATACATTTTTAGACTAAAATTGTGTATATATTATAGGCATATATCATCGATAACTCAAGCTTCGTACGATCGAGTCGAAGACAGAAGTTTGCAGATATTTTCGTTAAACACTGTTAATTTGTGTCAGTTCAGTGTAGAGACAAAAACCCAATAATTTTCCTTGCATTTTACGCTGCTCAGGCTCGTAAAAAATTATGTGATGTAAACCGCATGGAAGCCTCAAAAGGAAGCCAGTGCCGAAATTGGTTGGATAAGTTTCGTTCTGGAGTTTTTCACTCAAAATTCAACAATGTTCAAATCGCACAATCTAAATCGACAATCACCAAATCAAAATCATAATCAATTTGCATCATCACTTGAATTGAGATTGAAGAAAAGTTGAAAATAGTGAAATCAACAATCTGCGGTCATCTGAATCGTTCACGATTGTCAATGTTTGGATACCACTTCAATTTGAAGACTCACTTAGTCAATACTATCATGATCATGCGAAATCAACTGCCATAAACCACCCCGAACGCTAAAATTTACCAAAACAAGATTTTGGGATGGGTGGTGAAGGGGTGTGTCATCAATACGGTCAGGTTTTGGACAACTAGAATGCAGAGGTCAAAGAAAGGCGCCCAGAATTAAGGGTGGCATCGTGCAATAGAACTACGCTACCCCACCCCAATCTTTAATCACTCGCCATAGATTGGTGGAGCTTGGCTGGGAATTATTTATTTATTTAACGTTATTAAAAACAGCCTGTGGCCTTTGCATCAATAACAAAACAAAACAAGAAGGACGCTGCCTACAATTTACTCATTGCCAGCACACTTCAACTTGGAGGTTATCAACTCTCCAATAGAGTCATTGAACATATCAAACTCAGGGGGAAGGTTGTTAGCTAGTCTGCACATTTGGGCAGACGGCGGCACCACATTGCATCTGCAGTGTTGAACGTAGAATGTACGAGGGCACCGCAGTGCACGTGACGACGTAACCAAACCAACACCGAACAGCATATCTGCGGAATCGATCCGCCCATTGCACAAGCCATGAAGAAATTTAGGTTGAGCCAAATTGATTTTACAGCCACCGAATTGGATTGGAAAACATTAAATAATCTCAGAAAACTTTTATCGCACTTGATTTAGTTTTATGACTATAAATACCAGAAATTTTACGAATGAAGAATGCAAATGCTGCCGGAAAGATAGGGGTTGGAGAAGAAAACGGAAATGATATTAAAATGATGATGTTTTGCACACATCGGCCTTGAGTTTCTGGACAAACCAATAACAATGCATTGCAATACTCACGAGCATGTTCGTGAAAGCGTGTTTTTCAAGAAGCAAGTAAGCACTTCCAGCCACTTGCACGTCCAGAACGGAGGAGGTCTTAATGCTGTCGAAGGCCTGCTCGTTGATGACCACCACGCGGGTGCCATCGATCTTCAGCAACATGAAGCCTTGAAGGCTGTGGAAACTGAGTGCGTCGATGATCAACTGATTGCCGCCGTAAATGTGCAGCTCAATAGTGTTATTTGAGATTGCACCTCGTTGTATTCGAACGTCCTGTAAGCACACAAAATCGCAATCAGTGTACGTGCTGCTGGTTGCTTACTGAGGTTGTTGATAGCAAATGTAGGTAGATTAAAGTCTCATTGGGGTCAGACCCCAATGAGACTAGAAAATTGTTGGCTCTCCGTGCTGATACAATATAAACACTCTATTAGCGTGAAACGAATTCGCGCGTCAATGTTTTCAATCAGATACATATCGGACTATAAGACGCACGTAATTTCAAACACCAAAACTCAACAATAACGCATATCTGCATAGTACTACTACTAGTACTAATATATATTGATTATATTGGCCACGAAACTCATCATCAGTGCCGGCTCCAGCATTTAGGCGCCCCGATGCAAAACCAGACATTGACGTCCCTCAAAGAAGCAAAATTTGATAAAAGTATTTCATTATGATGTTCCAAGGTGCAGTGGACAGGCACGGGGAATACCAGTTGACGGTTCTTTGCTGCGCTTGTCCGTTGCATTATATCGCAATAGCTTAGTATGCTTCCAACTTATTGCGCCCCTAAGCAGAAGCGCCCCGAAGCGACGCATCGATTACTTCCACTTGGATCCGGCCCTGTTCATCATCACCAGTGCAAAATAACTCAAATTACAATAAGCAAAACATCAACACTGTGCACTGGACAATCTGCCGAACGCCCCAGGCCGTTAGAAGACTATTAAGTCTCCGTGCGTTATTTGGGCGAATTCGGCACTTTACTTTATTGGCTCAGATAGTGGCCATAGACACGACGAGTCCGTCTTGTGTGCTCCATCAATAATTGTATATAGCCGTATTTTTATATTACTTAAGCCGTAATTCTGTATGCATGTGCACGCCGGCGAAATATTGGAGAGCACTTAAACCATATTGCTGTAATTGCACCCCACCTAAACGCGACGCATCTTGCGCCTCTGCATCCTATATAAAGCCCTAGGATTGAAGCAAGAGAACCTTTTTGTTGTACACCGTTCTGCTAGCATAAGATTCTGTAACTTTGTTTTTGCCGTTAATATAAACGGCTGTCTCACCCGCTGTATTCGTGTGATCAAACCTGCTCCGCACCATCAACGCGTGCTACCTCCGAGTCAGGTCGATAGTGTGAAATCCGTGAAACGAACAAACACAGTCATCAACAACAGACTTCACAGTCTTCAGTCCCATCCATAAAAATTGATACCCCAGGCTCAAATTGTCGCCACTCATCGCAGGTACGACACCAGCGGCGCAGCAATAAAGCCCGCTGGTCACCGGGCAATCCGCCGCCTGCTGATTTCGGCTGAAGCCCTCATCAGGAAAACCCTCAATAGGCCGGTATAAATACGCCCACCGAAGATGACCAAGAGAGTCTCTACCAGCGTAGCAACGACATAACATCTCTCTGTATTATAGTTGTAAATAAGTTGTAATTAATTAAAGAACACGCCACCGACGACAAGAGCATGGCTGGCAAACACGGTACCAAAGGCACACAGCCAATTAACGTACTGCCATTTTCGCCAACGGACCCGGAAGAATGGTTCTGGCACCTCGAAGGCCGTTTCCACGAGGCTGGCATCAATTCAGTAGAGACAAAGTTCTCATACGTAGTAGCCAACCTGGACAACTACACGGCATCATTAGTGCAGCATATCATCGTGCCACCGCCAGTCCTCAACTTCTTCGCTGCGAACGTCAACCGTTACGAGAAATTAAAGCGAGCAGTCACAGTCCGATGCAGCACACCCCATCAAAATAGGATACGAGAGTACCTGACTCGGCAAAAGATCCTGGCCTGCAAGCCATCCGACCTCTTCCGGCAGCTCGAGAGGTATGCTGGACCCGCCACACCGACCTCAACGGTACGCGCCGTATGGATGTCCCGCTTGCCAGAGCAAGTGAGAGAGCTACTCCCAAGATACAGCAGATGCGAGGTGGAGACCCTGCTCGAAGTGGCAGACACCGCCAACGCGGCGGGGAACCCCCAGGTCGTAGCAGCAACGGCGGACCAGCCGGTCGCGACCGCTCGAGAAGCAACAAATTCGGCGCAAAGGGGGCGACTAGTCCCACAATCTGCCCAGCAGCCACTGCAGCATCCCCCGGGGAGCCGCCTGCACGAGAAGCAACAGCTTCAAGCAGAGCGGCAAGAACTGCAGCTCCAGCAACAGCTACTGCAAGAGCAACAACAAGCCGAGGCCGAACGGCAACAACTCCAGCGAGAACGGCACCAGCAACAGCTCCTACAAGATCGACAACAGCTGCAAGCACAGCGACAACAGCTGCAGGCAGGACAACAACAGCTCCGACAAGAACAGCGGCAGCTTCTGCAAGCACAGGAACAGCTGCAGCAGCAACGGCAACTTCAGTTAAAGCAGCAGCAACTGCTTGAGGAAGAGCGCCAACAGCTTTGGCAAGCTCGGCAGCAACTCCACCAAGAGCAACAACAACTCTACCAGGACCAGCAGCAGCTACAGCAAGATTAATAAATTTTGTATTAGAAAATCCAGAAAAGCAATGTCATATTATTTAATAAATATTAATAATTTGATCAAAAATAATAAGCAGGAAGTAGTTCAGTTCAGTTCATTGTCGAACTGTCCATACAATCACAGTGATTGTTTCAACCAGATTGAAAATTATACGACCCTGAAGATGGTTATTTAACCGAAACCGGTCGGTCAACGGTTAGAAATAAATATTGGAGAAGACTACTTCCTGCTTATTATTTTTGATCCAAAAATCTCCAAAACTTCTGGACCTTCATATCAAATATTAATAATTTGTATCAATTATTTGTAAAATTAATGGTTATAATGTAGTTCCATATATATATAGTAGTTATTGTGCAATTATAAGCAATTTTGAATTTGGCGCCCAGGGGCGTCAAGCACCCTTCGTCCAACCCTGTTTGTGTGATTCATATGATGTGCATGTTCTCATTAATTACAGTTGAATACACGGAATCCAACAATCTTCGGGCTCTTGGCTAATTCTTGAACCTGAGAAAGTCTTCTCGGAAAATTGCCCGTTGAATGTCATGCCAACACGCTACAATCAAGATTAAGCATGGAAAATATACAGGACGGAAGAGAAAACGAAGGCCGGACTCGTTTTCCTGTTTAATTGTGTGGAAAGTCACTTAAATTTTGCGAGCATTTGCACATGGCTACGATAGAATCGTGAAGTTGTTAGTGCATGTTCCACTTGAATAAAATCATCATAATTATTTCTTTAATTGCTTCAATTGGTATCATCCAAAAGGTTTTCCTGAATTGTTTATAATCTCTTACAATAGAATCTTTCCTAGTGTTATCTGCTCTACCTTTCCTGTTCAATAAGATTACATTTTCATTTTCAATTCTCTCGTACATTGCCTTCTAGTAGCCTCTTGTGAGAACTCGACTGTTTATTTTTCTCTTTGGGCATTTACAAGTTTTTCACCTTTCAATTAACTTCCGGGTATACCTTTTTTACTGTTTTTAGTAGTATCAATGAGCATCTCAAGTGTAATTATGGATAGAAATTGGTTCTCACAGTGCAGAATCAAATTTGTTTTTTTTAAATAGTAAACACAGACAGCCCTACTACAACACGGCCTCTCATAACATAGTTTTGTTCTAACACGATTCATAAATTGCTGAAATCTTACTACAACACGACATCCTAGAACACGGTTTCTCTCCAACATGATGCAGAAAACTGCAAAAACGGTTAAATGCGCCTTAGAATAAGATATGGCTCTCTTCAGTTGAAATTGAAATTGCATTCAAAGCAGTAATTCAAATCCATTCTGAGGACAGTTGTGGAATATTGTACACTTAATCAATGAATATTAAAAAACTCAACTAATATTTTAAACAAACCCTTCCACTGAAGGAGTACGAAAATTCAAAAGTGGGGTCTATAGGCACAGCGAGTCAATTTTTCGATGTATATTATACGAATATTCTAACCGCATTGCAAAATGCCAAATCTGGGAATGAATGTACTTAACATTCTCTATACTCAATTAGTACCTGAAGTTTAGATAGTTTTATTTGAATTAAGTGAAATTTACTTTTATGGCGATCGATGGAGATCCCGAAAAATTATATAGGGGTCGACGTTCAAAAAAGTTTGGCGACCCTTGGTTCAAGGACATGATGACTCCGCGGGCCACACATATGCGAACGTACTTCGGGTATTCTCCGCTTATATGCTGTGCCTTTTAGAGATAAAGTAGGACAAGTACGGGGAATACCCTCGTCAGGTGCCAGGTTCGATAATTCCCCAGGCTTTTCCTTTGCGCCATCTACACCTCTAAGAAAATAATAAGTGTTCGGAATATAACACCCCCATTATGTACTCACTATGAGTCTCATACAACACGGTTTCGTACATCACGGTATTTTCTAAGAACCTACCTACCGGGTTATAGGATGGTTGTCTGTACTTTCAGAAACGGCCGCTTCAACGAAAATAAAGTACTCGTCTCCAGTACGTCTTTACAGCTGCGACGAAATGGTGGAGCACAAAGAGAAGAGGAAAGAAGAGTGAAACATCCTTGTTTTATTTCCCGTTTCCTGTCAATATTTACAATTCCCTTTAAGACTCCCGTATCATATTATTTCCAATGCAATCGGTTGGCTCCAGACACAAAGCGCAATTGAAAGCATTTTGGCGCATTGGTTAGTAAGATGGCGGGCTGCAAGTGAAACGTATGTGCGCATTTGTTCCGCTCGGCTAGAGATGCCGGAAGACTAGATCTAGCTGGAATGTAGATCAACAAATGTTCTCATTTAATTAAATCGTTTGCCCCTCTCTAAACAGAACGATTTTGTAAGAGCACTGTATGGGAGGTAATTGATTATTTACTGTGCGCACAGATGTTGAAGATATTTTTAAAATAAGCTACGGTGACTGAAACCGAATTAAACAACGAAATTTAATAATAGTAGCAGGTGTAACTAATTGTTTGTTTGCAGTTGGCGTGCTTTTGGTCAGCAATTGTAAACAATGTAAGTGCACGTGCCAAGACTTCTATTTATGGATGGATAATATAGCAAATACTCGATGGTCAACCCTCTTATAACACGGTAGATAGGTTCCTACAAAATGCTGTGTTGTGCGAAACCATGTTGTATGAGACCCAGAGCCAAAAAAGGGAAGTTAGGAGGCGGCCATAGGCAGGATCGGCTTCAGGTGGAAGCAATCGATGCGAGGGGTATTCCCCATGCTTGTTCGCTGTATCTTGGCTTAGGAAGGCAACCAAATTTTATTTGTGGTCTATTACTCATTTGAGGGGCGTCAATTATTGTTCTGCATCGGGGCGCTAAAACCCTAGAGCTGGCCATAGATCCCGATTTTAGAGGGAGACCCATTTTTTTGAGGTCTGGTCCGCTTTCTGAAAAAGTCCCGACTTTGAGATACTGTTCCGCCAAGACCGGCTCCAGGTGGAAGCAATTCAGGGCACCTCTAGGCGATTTTTTTATGATTCTTAACCTAATAAGTAAGACAGTGAGATGATACAGCGGGCAAGCACAGGGATTACCTGTCATCGAGTAATGACACTTCTGGAATTCCCCTTGCAACGAAATTTTAGGCACTGTGTCCCACTTTGCCTCCAAGAAAATGTGGTCACTTCTCTGAAACTAAAAGTTATGAATCAGGAACGGGGATAATGAGGAATTGAACATAGGGACTACAGAGCGACACTAGAAATCTGGAATCATCCCTGTTGTTGAAGTTAATGTAAACATTCTGATGGGCATTATTTATTGCAGCTCTAATAGGCTTCGAAGAGTAATTTCAAGGATTACAATTAAAGTATAACCAAACAATGTGAGGATGTTGTTGAGGTTGTTCGTTGGGAGTTACCGACTGAAAATAACCCTTAGTTGAAGATCCAAATGTGCGTACTTACATCTTTCGTGTATTGAACTCGCAATCTGTTTCTCAAATAATTACAATCCTATTTGGGATATTGAGTTCGGTGACGTATGAATGCGTAATATCCGATAATGGCTTTTATGGCATACAATGCGTTAAATAGAATAACATGCGAATACTTACGGCATTATTGTGTCAACTAAGAGGACTTAAAGCGCAAATGAAACTTACGCATACCAGGAAACTCTTTGATGCAACAATAATTTACAGTACACCCTCAACCAGGGCCGGCGCAACGCGGGTGCAGCGCGTGCAGCCGCACCCGGCCCCGCGTTTGAACGGGCCCGCGCTTCACGAAAATTTCCAAATTACGAAAGCCGACTTTAACCATAATGCTACATATACAAAACGCATACAACA
>JAOEHK010012590.1:0-11426 GCA_025447835.1 Labidoglobus nevermanni | reverse complement strand
AATTTCTATTCAAGTTTCGCGAATGCGCCTAAATTTAAAAAAATAGTCCGTTTGCCTAGAATCCGGGCCTTAATAATCAGTTATACCAGCGTTTTCCAAACTCTACAGTTCGACGCCTCCCCTAGTAGAAAAATATTAATCCGGCGCCTCGCTACATTAAGTAATTGTAATTGTTTCGAGTATATTACAATGAAATAAGATTAAATAACTACCTGATTTTAAATAATAAATTTCTTTATTGAAAATCTGAAATAATGAACAAACAATGAATGTTTTTAACCTTCAGCAAGCTCAAATGCCAACAGTTTAGGCCCTAAACGGACAACACTAGTGCCCGTAATAAACACATTTTACAACTGCTGCTGCCAATACCCAAAAACATGTTTACGATGCCTGAGAATCCATCGAATTTTTCAACATTATATAATAGAAATTCTTATTTTCTCACGTCTCCCCGGCGGTTATCTCGTGCCTCCCTAGGGAGGCTCCCTAGGGAGGCGCGCCTCCCACTTTTTTTTTATTAATAGGGGGGTCTGCGGGCACCATTCGCCCTGAGCACCACGGCCTACAAGGCCTATTGTACTGTGACCCTCTAACTTAGAATCCAAGTGACTCCTTTTGAATTTCCTGAAGGAAATTCAATAGCTCCCTTGGAGGCGCTGCCATTATGTCCGAGGGCGTCAGGCTGCTCCTCTTCCATATGCGCTGCCGTATGTGGCAAAGCGCTTTGCATGAACATAGGATATGATGGGCCGTTTCCGGCCACTCCCCACATGCTCTGCAAGTGGACGAGTCCACTAATCCCAAAATACTCAAGTGGTAATTAAAGGGATAATGTCCAGTGAGGAGGCCCGTGACCTTCCGCAATTCCCCCTTAGAGAGAAGCAAGAGCTCCCCGGCTCCCACTTTGGAAACCACTGAGTTATACAATACTAGAGGAAATATCCCCGGCGTTGCCCGGGGTGGTCTCAAATTAAAATCCCGATTTCAAGTAATTTTTAATATTTGCAAATTTTGTTTAACCCCCTTTTATAATGGCGTGGATTCGGACTGAACACCTGCCTTCCAAAACTGCATAGTCTTTTCTGCCTAACGTAACCACACGTACCGATTTTGATGAGATTAACACCGCTTTTTGGAGAAATGTCCTGCTTTTTACAAATGTCCCGAATCTGATAGTGTAATCCCGCCTTTTAGAGGACTGTCCGGTTTACCAATATCCCGGTTTTGGTGGGACAGTCCCGCTTTTAGAAGGATTGACCCGGTATTACAAATGTCCCGATTTCGGCTGGACAGTCCCGTTATTTAGAGAACTTCCTCTTTTTTAGAAATGTCCCGATTTTGGCGGATCAATCCGGTTTTTTTGTAGGAATTGCCCACTTAAAGCGGGGTTACGTAAAAACAATGGATAAGCACGGGGAAAATCCCTGGCAATGTCTGAGATAGACGGGCCATTGCTGCAGCTCACCAAGGAGTGGTAGCGCCCACTTTGGGAATGACTGTTCGAAACGAATAGCATACGAATGGAATCATACGCAACTTACAATTTATTTGCGCTGAAGAATTGATGTAGGAGCCCTTGGGTATTGCTTTCAGCATGTAGTGATTGAGATGCGCCCAAATGATGTACATCGCATGTTCGATGATCAGCAAGCAATGATTGATGTCGTGCTTCTTCAGCTGCAGCTTAGTGCTGATGATTTCCAGCGCATCGTCGCGCATAATGCTGATGTCGAAGCCATCTCGCACGCCCAATTCCTTCAGGTCCATCGCGTCCAGGCGTGGAATCTCCTGCTCCTTGCGCTTGAGGAAGTCCAGCGTGGCCTTCTCCTTGTGGTAGTAGCTCACGCTGTTAATTAGAATCTGTATGACCGTGCCCAGGGGCGGCGAGTGGTCGCTGGCATTGCGCTTAGAGTTCCCGTTCACGCACACCAGCGCTGTATCGCTCAGCGTGGGCTGGAAAATGACGCCAACGCTATCATGATCAACCCCATTGTTCTCAGTCACGTTCCTTGCGTACATCAGCAGATTGTAGATGATCTCCAAGGCGTACGACAGGCGATCCGATGTCTGGTAGGATGTTTGCGAGTTATGCGGATCGCTTAAAAGCTCTCTGAGCGTGCTCTCATGCAGGGAGAACTTGGGCAGCAGCGCCAGCATCAGCTTCTGCATGCGATACAATTGCACATGATTGCTCAGGTGGCTATCAGTGGTCTCAACCGTGCTAACGACCTCATTGGTTGCCGTGCGTCCAATGATCGATGTGATCATCGCGGTTTCCTGGAGGGCGTCCGCCGACATGCTCGGATTCGACGATCGCAGAATCAGCTCGACCACATCCAAATGGTTGCGGAGGAATGCAACAATCTGCTCGACGGCTGACTGATGATCAGCGCCCAAACTTGTGAGGATTGCGTTGCAGAGGTAGAGGGCAGGAATCCAAATTTGAAAGTATCGCTGCTGGGCAGGCATGATCATCGAATCCTTGCCGCTCTCATTCGAGTTCTTCAGCAGTTCTGGGTGGTAATCCAATACGGACAATGTTGAGAGAACCGAGAAGATTTTGTGCGCGAGCAGAAACTCAGCGCCGAGCCTCGATTGCGCAATGCGCACCAGAAAGGACATCTTCGCATCGTATAAGTAGATGCTTTTGAAGTTCTCTGGTTGCGGTTCGAGCACCTGTCGCAGATCGCCGTCCATCTTGCGAATGCTATCGATGATGTGCTTCAGGTATCCCTTGCCCATCATTTGATTGATCCAATTGGCGTTGGGATTCAAGGCCAGAAGCAGACTGAAGCAGCACAATGCCAGCATTTTGCAGATCTCTTGGCCGCCAGTGCAGTCGTAGCAGAAGACGTCGATGAGCTTCTCGCCAAAGTTGAGCAGGACCGAGAAGGACATGTAATTCGATGGCGTTGCCGTAGCCCACTGGTACTTTGAGTTATCCAGGCGGCTGACGTAGAGACTGTCCTCGCCCTTCTCGTCCTTCTCGCGGTCGATCACGGCGATGAGCTGCAGGAAGATGCCAAGCGCAGCGTAGAGATTCATGCGCTGCGTCTGCGCTTGATTGTCGGAGATGATGATCCACTGGACGAGATTGTTGAGGACGCTGCGCACCAGCGGCAAGTTGAGCTCTAGAATGCTCTTCGTGTCGGAGCGCTTACCGTGGAAAAGCATTTGCTTGAACTTCTCGTCCTTAATGTGACTCTTGCGCATGTTTTCAACGAGGAGTACCAGAGTGCCCGAGAGGTAATCGGCGACTTCACGTTGCATAACAGTGCTGATGCACTTGCTCAGAATCACGTCCAGCAGGTAAATCTGCAACAGCACCTGATCCTTCGGCGCGATGATCTCAATCGGAAGGTACGTGACGAGAACCTGCACCACCTGGCGCCAAGCATCGACGAACATGCAGGTGCTCGCCTCGCATTTCCGCGAGTTGTTTATGTTGACTGCATGCATGAGGACCTTCTGCACCTCCTCGACCATCGCCTGCCGTTGGCCCAAGGCCGCCGCACCCTGAGTCGCTGTCACTTCTTCGATCAGGTTGCGATGCAGCTTCTTCACGTCGATTTGCTTGGCGTTCCGCTCCGAATTGCACCTCTGCAGATAGCTGTCCAGTGAGGCCTGGTCGAAGAAGCTCCATTCCGGCGCGTCCACAGCGGGAATGCTCATGTCGAAATTCGAGATGAGGTTGACGAGGAAATTGTCCTGCTTCAAGTGCTCGATGGTCATCACAAAGTCCTCGGTCTTCGGCTCGCCAATGGTCTCGCCCATTTCGATGAAATCGCTCTGGCTGGCCTCGTTGGGCATGCCGACCAGCACCGAGGTGATCTGCTTCAGATTGACGATCTGCTTATTGCAGCATGTGAGTCGCAGCTCGATGGCGAGCGTCTTCAGCAGCCAGGACATTTGATTGAGCTCGTGGATGCCATTCATGTAGCTGCGGTGGCAGAAGGCGATGTGCTTCTTGAAGAACTGCGACTGGCGACGAAGCAGGCGCAGAACTGCTTCGCCAGTGAGCGGATTCGCGCAGAGCGCGTATAGCATATGGTAACATTCTTCAATGACCACCTGCTCCTCATCCAGGCGTCCCATCAGAATGTGCCGAAGCAATGTGAGCAGCGACTGGATGCAGGTCCTCGGACTGCTGGCTGCCGCTGGCAATTGCAGTGCTCCCGAACGCGCATTGCGTCGCACGTCAAAGCCGAAGAGAAACTGAGCCAGATTCGGGAAGTTGTATCCCAGACACTGATGCAGAAGGCCGAAAATCTCCTTCTTCGCCAGCGTGATGAAATCGCTCTCTTCGCTAATCATCTCGTCCAGGCATTTGACGAATCCGTGCAGAATGTACTTCTCTTGATTGCAAGGAAGAAGGATGGCCATAATGTGCGAATGCGTGAGCGGGGAGCTGACGAGCGTTCGCAGGATTTGCAGCGCCATCAGAGTTTGTTTCGGCAGCTGGCTTTGGTAATTGAGGTATTTCATGATATTCAGGACGTGGTCAGGACGGCCGGAGCGAGAGTTCGGCGTCAGAAGCAACTTGTGTAAACTGACGAGTAGAACCTGACAGTTGGATGAGGTGAGGAGAGCAAAGTACTTGCTCTGCAGTTTGAGGCACCGATCCAGAATGCACAAGCAACTGTAAATGGCGGCGTCTAGAAACTCTTTTCCGGGACTCGTCACGCAGTTGTCGTAGAAGCTATTGCCCTCGGCGATAATGTACAGGAGCGCATTAAACATCTCCGATTTGGAATGTAGTTGAAGCATTAGATGGAATCCGGGTGGTGAATTGCACTCGCTTTGCTTATTCGTGGGAAAGTCGGCGAGTTCCGGTTCGTACGTGGACAGGAATTTCGCGAGCAGCTTCAAGCACAGACTGGCCACGTGCCACTTTTCCCCCGCTTCCTTGTAGCTTCTGGCGTTGAATTTCAAAAACACCGCGTTGGTAATGAAGCCCAGATATGGATCGAATCCGGGTTGGCGTGGACCAGCGCCCAGCGTGCGCGGAATGCCCGTGTTGGTCAAGACGTCGAGGAGAGTGAGGAATGCGCGCGTTAGGGGGTACTCCTCCATGCGGGACTCGATCTCGTCCAGCTCGGTTTGGATGCCTCGCGGCTGGTAGCTGGCCGTTGATGGAATCGTCACTAATATCTGCGAGGATTCCAGATTGTTCCACACTTGGGCGGCGATCTCCTTGGACTTGCTCAAGCTCGCTATTACTTGCAGAATATCGGCTTTCATCGGAATGGGTATGGAGCAGCTGACTAGGCCTAGAAGGACGTTCAGAGGTGCCCAGCCCGGGTGCTCGCAGAGTGCCATTCGCGAGAAATCGTCTTGCTCGCTGATGGTTCGCATCAACATAAGCACTGCATGTAAACCTTCAATTTCCTGGGGCGTTATGCCCTTGTTGAAGGTGCGGCTATGTCTATAGATTGTTTCCGTTGCGTTGGGCAGATCTTGCTTCAGGTTCGTGTAGTATTGGTTGAAGGAGGTGAAGAAGTGGTCCCAGGACACCGTGTTACTATACCCCACTGGTTGTTTCAGCATGTTGAAGCAGTGGCGGGCGCCCTGTTGGCAATTACTCAGACTGCGCAATAGTTTCAAGTAAGGGACGAATAAGCTCGGCGGCAGCATGTCGCCAGCGAGTCTTACGAACTTGAACAAAGCCACGGCACGCGGATGGGTTCGATATTGGGCCAGATTGTGCGCGCTGTCAATGGGACACCAGAAGTCCATCATCAGTTCCAGTTTGTTCTCGTCGCGCTGGTGTAACTTGGCGAGCACCAGAAGCAGGCCTTCGAAGTCGCGTGGGAGATGAGGCGGCACAGCGAGACCTTCGTGAACATAGGATTGAATCGTCTTCGCCGTCTCATTGGCAGTCAATCGCAGCTCTTTGACTTTCGGGTACATCTGGACGATGAAATCGCAGAGCATATTGTGCACGCGCTTCACCATGAACTCTTCGAGGACGAATTGTTCGTTGGCCAGGAACTTGTCTTGCATAAAGTCGAAGACGCGCATTGCGATTGCCAAATCGATTAATTCGCCTTCTTCTTCGGCGAAGTGCACGTTCTGAGTCGTGCTGATCAATCGCATCATTGAGGTGCACACAGCAAGTGCAAAAACAGCCATGGATTGAAGGCCTTGGCATGTCCAGGTCTTGCATTTTGCCGAGAGCTCTTTAACAAGTGCGGGTAAGAGGCTGGCATCAGCCACTATTGGCAATTGGCGAACGACATCTTCGCCGTCTTCACGCAGATGGATCACAGACAGATCCATGCCGTATATCAACGCGGACGTGAGATACAATGTCACATTGCCCAATTTACCCGCCGAGTCCTCTTCCAAATTGCATTCTCTTAGATGTTGGATCAACGTCAACATGCTAGCTTGATTCAGACCGCTTTGGCATGAAGTGATGAATACGCAGTCGGCTAATAAGAGGCGAATTGAGTTGAAAGTGTCGGTTACGCGCTTCCGATGCGATGGCCCACCCAGGGCCAAATTGGCCTGTAGTAAATCCAGCTCTTTCGTGAGGTCCGAGTCTCGGAGGAGCTCTAATAAGCGTGTGAATAGGCCATTGTCGAATAGTTGCGCCGTGTACGAATCGATGAACCTCTGAATCGTCAGAGGCAAGTTCATGGACCATGAGATCCCGGTACGTGCTTGTAGAAGCATTCGCAGAGTCGACAGAAGATACTTTCTTCCATCGTAATACAGAGCTACAGCAACTAGCCCTCTGGGCAATTCGAAAAAGAAAGGAACTTGCATTTGTGCGGTGCAGAGCAAGTCCAGGGCGACGTACTCGTTCAAATCGAACATATCGGAAATGATGACTATTTCTTGGTACAATTCTTTGGATAGCACTTGGTGACCTATTCCTTTCACCGTGATGCCGTCATCTTGGCCCTTCTTCAGCTCCTCCCGATGTGTTTTGTTTTTCGGCTGCAAATTGATAATAGTTGAACATACGGCACAAAGTGCTTTTTAAAACAAGGGGCTTACCAGGTTTTGCAGGAGAGCAAAGAAATTCTGACGATACTTGCGGAGAATCTTCTCAAAATCGCCAAAAGTCGTCGGATCATGATTTTCAGATGTGAGGTGTTTATTGACAACATTGAATAAATCGCGATAGGGGTGCCACAAGTCTTCCGTTTTCACTGAAATGTTAAGTTACTCAGCTTATATTATGCTGGCTTTCATAATTACCGTCTCCCATGATTAATTTCACCGAAGAAACACAACTTTTCCGAATTAATACTGTTCCAACCGTAACCAAACTAACCTAGAAGGTGCATTTTTGCGGTGTGACAACATATTTATAAAAGAAACATCATTTTTCACAGAAAGATGTACTTTTATAACTCTGATAATACTTTATTTTGTTTTAAGTTATAATTCTTTGACGAGATGAGATTATTTAATTAATTACTCTTAATACTCCCGCAAGATGGCGCTGTCTAGTTTATAATTACAACATTATTAATTAGTTGGATTTATTCATTACTTTTAACCCTTTGCAACCCAATGTGTATTGAATAGTAAAGCTTTCGTAGAGAAATCTTTGTTTATTGTAGTTTTATGTAGATATTAGACTGATCTCAACGAATTAGTATTTCTCTTCAGACAGCAATTATTCTGCTTGCAAACTTGTTTAAATTTGAGTTTTGCTGCTACACTTCAAAATTGCAATTTTACATCATTTGGTATTTGAATTTAACAGTTAATCATCAGATGCGCATTAGCGGCGAAATAGCAGTGAAAGGAGGCCTCAAGAGAGAGATCTAAAATCGTAGAAATTTGGCAAGATCACTCAAAGTCGTCGAAAGTTGAACGCAATTTTCTCTTCTGCGATCAAAAGCAATATTCAGGGATACTTCAATTGAATTAATTTGCGCTAAACGCGTTTGGTGATGAAATCGTATTAGATTTGCTCGATTTCCAGTTTACAAAGCCATTTCGGCTTTAATGACCAAATGAGAAAAGATTCCATCTGTGATCAAATTCAATTTCACTTCGCTGCATAATTTTAAACTGAAATTCGCAGAATGAAATTTGCTTGTCTTTGACAAATGACAGAGGGACTTTTTCCTTTTTCGGAAATGAGGGATCCATTTATCTTTCCAATTGTACTTGGAAAGCCTCTTTGCTTCTTTCACACTTGGAGTTCTTTCGCGTATTTCATCTAATTGCAACATCTATAGGTATCTTCGGGAATTGTATCCACCATTCACTCCAAGGACTATTAAAGCAGATACATCAAGCGTCCCCTCAGAAAATCCCGACTTCCTTGGCAGTCAACACGTTGCTCGATCATGTATCCGATAATTACTTGTGTATTTCGGCCCGGTCGAGAAGCTGACAATGCTTTTCTTTTCCAGTTTACCCTCGAAAAGCTGCTCCTTCTACACGAATTCCAGCGGTTCGCGTTAAATTAGTGACTTCTATTGTACTCCATCTGTCAGTAATATTTCATAACAGGCTCAAATACACCGGTCCTATACATCCAGGTCTCTTTCTCTCTCCCTGGAGCCAAGGGGAACGGGTTGCCTTGACAACGACGCCATCGCCGCCGCCGCCGTTATCCTGTCTGGGTCTGGATCCCGGGGATGATTTTTGCCTGTATGTGGATGCAGCATGCAACGTTCACGACACACCCCTGCCAGCTGAATTGCATTAAATGCGTTACGTTATTTGCTCACGGTTTGGTAATTGAAAGTTTGCACAATTTCCCGACCTCTCTTTCATTGTGCTGGCCTCAAATTTCGTTTGCTACATTTTTTTGCCTGCAATTTGTGGTGGTAATTTTGGAGACGCTGGAAATGTTGCAATCTGGCCACGGAAACGATAGTTTACATAAGGCACCGGAGGCGGCGGCTTGGAAAACGAGGTAAATCCACCTGAAAGATTCGCGCCTGGGCTCCAAGCATGCATGAGCCAATTACCCCTGCTTGAATGTTGAATTCCCCGTGTGAATACCCATTTTCCACATCGATGCTTCAAATATTCTTGGGCCAAGCTCCTGGCTGCTGGAAAAACCTGAAGACTTTTCTTCATTTACACGTTTTACATTCTACCCCCATTTTCATTCATTTGTGTGTCAATTATTCCCAAACGTTTTCCAACTGGAAAAACAAAAGTAAACGAATCACGTATCCCATTGGAATTTCTTCCGTAATCAGAAAGTCGCAGTTAGGGTTGGTAAATGTGAACATTATTCACACATCGTTGATCCTGTACGTGTTTGAGAAGACCTGGGAGCTTATCTTGGGTGGTTAGAAGGAAACTTTGCTCTTGGTCACTTAAAAACGAGAAAATAATGAATGAAAAGTGTGAATCTACACTGGGAAATATAATTTTCCGCTAGATTCAGTTGCTTCCAGTCCAGTTGCCACTCGATTCCACGTCCATCTGTGTTGCTCAATAAATCAAGACTTTGTGCTTGTCTGCACGCCTTCTCTGCCTGCAATCATCGACAATGATTCGGCGCGCCAGGATCCGGGATTCCGGCTTCCGGTGGCGTGTGGCGCCGCCAGCAACGGCAATTTCCAGCTCCTTCGTGATCGGCCTCCTGAGGACGCACGCCGCGCACCTTAAGACTCCCTTCAGGCGTCAGGATACATTACAGGCTCCTTCCTATCACACTCTGCAATTTCCACATGTTATTCGCAGCTTCCGTGGACGGGGTAAGCTCGCCTCGCTAGAGTTATAGAGCTTCCGGTGGCGCAGACAAAATCAATGTCCTTTGTGCGCAAGGATTATGAATATTTTCGTTGAAATTACGAGGGAGGCGAGAGAGTGGGCAATCGGTAAGATTGAAAATTTATCGATCTCATATCGGAGGGACGACACCATCGAATGCAGCTTTTTATCGTGACATGCACAAGAGCACTTGCCGTCCATGGGATTAGCTCGCCTTTCATAACCTGCACATCGTTGGGGTCGTCTGCCCCAAGGCATATTTCAATTTTTATCACTTGCATTGCTTGCAACCGCACCCGCCCTTTCTTATCGCCGCTCAAGACGATGGACGGCGGCAAATTTCATTGCGTATCATCGTTCTGCACCATTTCGCTAGCTTCCGAATCGATTTGTTCGCCTCATCCCTTCGTCTACAGCAGCAGCATTAACGCAGCGCCGGAATGATAAGATCTACCCCGCGTTCGGGGTGCGGGTGGCTGGGGTTACGCCGCATTCTGCGAATGGCCAAACTTTGACTTTGCATTGTGTGTTAAATCGGAAAGCACCTGATTGCCGATAAGCTCATGCTTATTTTGCCGCTACGAAACAATGGCAATGGCGTTGAAACAGCAATGATTTAGACGTGACATTCGGTTTCTTTGCTTTTCCTGTTTGCGTAGAAGCTTAAAGAGGCGATTCGCGTTAATGCTAGTTTAATGTTGGTATTAATGACATTTTTCTAATTGACTAATGATGTGTATATATATATATTAGAGCGAGCGAATTTCGAGCGGCATTCTTGATAAGCATGCAGGTTATCAGTGAGGTGGTAATTGCAATTGTGGTCATCGTTGGCGTTGCGAGCACCGCTGACCATTACACGACCCAATACGATGCTTTGAACATCGACGCCATCCTCGGCAATCGCCGACTGGTGGACAATTACGCCAAGTGCCTGCTGGACCAAGGGCGCTGCAACGATGACGGCCGCATCCTGAAGGAAGTCATTCCGGAAGCGCTCATCACCGACTGCGCCAAGTGCAGCGAGACGCAGCGCGTCAGCGTTGAGAAGATCATTCGCTTTCTGGTCCAGCACCGACGCCCGCAATTCGATGCGCTGGCTGCCAAATACGACCCCATGGAAACGTTCAGAAACAAGTACGAAAAGTACTTGATGTAATTGCAATTGGCTCGAAAAGTGTCCAACTTGTAAATGGATAATAAATGCATTACGACGAAACTGCTTGCGTTCATTAACAGAGGTGAAACGTAATAATACCGATAATAAATTACACAATGTCACGTTAAAGTTATTGCCGACAGGGTCGGCTTTAAGCTAATATTTATGACGTAAATGCGGCGCACTTTATTAATTCGATTTTAATGCGACAATTTTCAATTCCAATGAAAAATTGCAAACAACACCTCCAGACACTTCCGTGCAGTGTCGGCTCTAGGATTTTAGCGCCCCGTAATATTTCACTATAGCGAGATATGGCGCCCCAATGCAAAAGCGTCTCGATGCAACGCAACCACCTGGAGCCGGTCCTGCATCCATGCCACCAATAAATTAATGATGTTATCACTGAACAGGTTCCAACTGCAACAAGATAAGGTAAGGGAACTGGTGGGAAAAGGTAAAAATTTAATTCGGAGACTCTCTAAAGCAGTGTTTCCCAACGTGGGGCCCACGCCCCACAGGGGGGCAATTTGATAATTAAGTGGGGCAATTTGATAATTAA
>JAOEHK010012579.1:0-11429 GCA_025447835.1 Labidoglobus nevermanni | reverse complement strand
AACAAATCCGATGCACGGGAAGTTGCAACTTTTTCCGGGTGATTTTTACCCTCGAATTCTACAACTTTCTCCCACCTTCTCTCTCTTCTTCTTTCACATCTCTCACATCCACCTCCATACCCATGATTTTCCCAGTGAAACAATATTTTCTACCACTGACACTTTGGGTTCCAATCGTTCAAGGCCCTTTCTGTTGCAGTCTGAGTATCTTACATGCAGAGGTTAAGGTCCTGCGACTGCTCGTATCTCAAGGCAAAATATCCCTGGCTCGGAAGTTCGTATCTCAAAACATTCGTATGTATGTATGTATTCGTATCTCGAGGTACCAGTGTACTAGAAAAACATGATGCTCTCTACTTCTATATTCATTCGAAATATTAAAGAATATTTGTTCTAAAATACATGATACCATATCGAAACTTGATACAGATGCGACAACATTGTAATGCTAAGTAATAATACCACCAAATCACTTTATTAAGAGTGAGGTGAAAAATAACTTAGAACCTAGTTGGAAATACTTATAAAGACATATTTCTTCCTTCAATGGAAATCTCGACCGCTCGTCGACTCTGCTTAGCCCGGCGCGAGTCGATAAAGTTTTTGTAATGCCGTTCAAATCGATTGAGAGACTTCTTTGAAGACTGCAACATATTGAATTGATAGCAAATTGTATTGTTGTCCCACGTGTTACTTACGCGACTAATGTCCACGTCGGTTTGCCACTTGGGGCGCACCAAGTAATCCTTGTTGGAAGGCATTGGGACACGAGCTCGTGCTACCCAGCCTTTATCGCCCGGACGCAAGGGCTTCCCGTCTTCATTGAGCGCCTTCGAAATATCCTTATCTCTTCTTTCTAATGAACCCCCTTCGCTTTCGCGACGGCGTTTCGGCAGCTGCTCCAGATCCCTTTGGTGTCGTTCTTCTCTTGACATTGCTAGTACAAGACTGCTATCAGATGACTGGTGATTTATATTCTCTTTACTCACCTTTGAAGTCTGCAGAGAGGTTGAAGATGGGCCGCGCCCACTCGCTGATCAGTTTGCCAGCCTTTTCTCGGTTCTCCTTCGTTTCCTTGGGATGCTTGTAGACGTACATGACTGCTTTGCCAATGCCAGAGTGCTTTAGAGTATGCTGATCAATCCGCGGGAACTGCGAACGCGAACATGAGTCCCAGTTGAATGTTATCTAGCGCGGCCTTACATCGAACAATAGCTTGAGTATTGCTTCCCGAATTTGCAGCGAAGGCATCGATCTGTCGGGCATGGGGGCGAGCCAGTCGGTGAGGACGCTCAAGGCGTTGTGCTCGATAAAGGCCAATTGCAGGTCGTGCTTCTTGAGCTGCGACATGACCTTGTTCAGCATGCCGATCTTCTTCGTGGCCGGTTGCGCCGCCTGATTGAGCCTGCGATCCTCATCGGCGGCGTTCCGCATATCAGCAAGCAATTGCGCGATGATGTCGTCATTATCGTTGATAATATCAATATCCCGCCGCTTCCGGCGTCGCGTTTGCTCCTCGCGCTTCTTCTGCAGCATCATCTCGAAATCGGAGACGCCGTGGTTCCTGCAGACAATCGAGAATTGTCCTCCTGCTTCCACGTTCCGTTATCGTAGACATACGCATGCGACCTGCCGTCCCCAATCCCGTCATCCGAATCGTCGGAGATGTTCGGCAGAACATTAGCCTCCTGACTGCCTGTTTTCTCCCCTGACGGGCCCGCCTCATCATCCCCGCTGCCTCGGCTGCGACTTGGAGACCGACTGCCAGACCCTCGGCGAGTTCGCCTTCCTCTATCTTCCTCACCTCCAGAACGTGATCCTGTCCCAACAAGACTTAGTTTGCTATCAAATCGGCGATTGTTTCGAGAGCTTACCTGAGCGTGACCGCGAGCCGGATTTCGATCGGGATCGGCTCCTCGACCTGCTTCTTGATCGCGAGCTCCCTGACCCACTGCGCGATCGTGACCGCGATCCGGTGCGCGATCTGGAGCTGCGGCGAGATCCCGATCGGGATCTAGAGCGAGACGCCCAACTGCGGCGCGAGCCCGACCTCGATCTGCTGCTGGCGTTGGAATGCGAACGCGACCGGTTGCCTTGCGGCGACTTGGACGACTTCCTCGACGAGCGCGAGCCGGAGCGTGATCGGCCGCCAGAAGTCGAGCGAGATCTGGTGCGCGATCGCGACCGCCGCTCCTTCACTTTCCTGTAGCTTTCATCCTCGGCGTCTTTAGGAGATTGCGCATTCGTTTCCGGCGATGATCGCCTTGAGCTACCTCGGTTCCCAGAGCCGGAATTCGAACGTGATCTCATGCGGTCTCTGGATGCTGAGCGCGATCGAGATTCCCTCTCGTTGCGCGGCGATGGGGAAGGCGAAGTGTTTCCGATATCTTCGCATAGCTTATTCGGGCTTGTCGCTGGAGACAACTGCTCCTTATTCTTCTCGCCTAATTCGTAAATTCACTTGTGATGCAATCTCTAACCTCTCTCAAATCTTGTTTACCTGATACATCGCCCATTTGTATTGCCAGGTGCCTTAGATCGTGGCTTCAAAGGCGAGACTTGCAGAATAAACTATTATCAACGTTTGCAATTACCCAAACAAACTCAATTCATTGCTAAAATTACAGCAGTCGGCTGTGCACAAAGCGTTGTTTATGCTGAACGTATCGTCGATAAAGCAGATTGTTATTGTCATATCATGTTTCATATTTAGACATTTGGATAGGTTCTATTCATTTGTTTATTGCAGCAGTGCTTAAAACATTAGTAAATATTGATTGATGCTGAATTTCCTCCTTATTTATATTCGGCAAATTCAAACGGATGCCGAATGGCTCCTCTAGAAGTACATAACCTTAAATCTCGTAAATAATCGTGATTAATCCGGCGAGGTTTAGTGCAACATGGCGTTGAAACAACAAATCCATTTGATAATCTTGCTGTTGTGTGCAATTGCTGCGTGTGCGTTTGCTGGACGGAATGTAATTGACTTAAACGAAGACAATTGGCGTTTGATGCTGAAGAAGGAATGGATGGTGGAATTGTAAGAATAGTGGCTGTTTCCTTGCTTGCGTGTCTCGCTTTCATCGATTGCCTTGCAGCTACGCGCCTTGGTGTCCAGCTTGCAAAGGTCTCGAATCGACCTGGAAAGATTTCGCGACGTGGTCGGACGATATTGGGATATCTGTAGCTAAAGTCGATGTGACCACTTCGCCCGGCTTGAGCGGCAGGTTCATGGTGACCGCACTGCCCACGATCTTCCAGTAAGTCGGCAATGCAATTGCGGTGTGGTCGTGACAATCTCACCTCCTAGTGTCTTGAATGGCGAGTTCCGGCAGTACAAGGGTGCAAGGGACAAGGACTCGTTCATTTCGTTCGTCGACGAGAAGAAGTGGAAGACGGTGGACGCAATTTCCAGCTGGCAGTCCCCTGACTCGATCCAGATGACCGTCGTGTCCACGTTCTTCAAGCTCTCGCAGGTTCTGCGTCAGTTGCACACCTCTTTGATGGAGGAGTACGGTTTGCCCTCATGGGGCTCTTATTTGATTTTCTCTGTTGGCACGATTATCATTGGCGCAGTGCTCGGATTGGTAAGAGCTGCAACCAACTTGTTTCGCTTACTTATGACATCAACCTGCAGATGCTGGTTTGCCTCATCGATCTCATTTACCCCCAAAAAAGTCAGAGCACCGCGGCGCCAAAGATTCGCGGCGAAGAGGTCGAGCAGAAGAAGCAAAGCGATGCGGAGCTGGTCAGTAAACGTGGACGTGAACGCAAATCTGTTAATCTCAATCCCTCTCTAGTCCGACGATGATATCAAAGATGATTTAGTGGATGATGCGAGTCAAACAGATGAGGCAGAAGCAAAATCGAGCTCGGATGAGGTGCAGGATGAACGTGCAAACAGCGCGCTGAAGAAGCGCAAGCCGCGGAAGGAGTAGATTCAGAAGCGTAGAGTGAAACAGCATTGAAAGCATGAATGAACTTTTGAACAAATGACCATTTTCTCAATCTTGTAGTTGTTTGCAAGGGCGCACTAACTCATGCACAATGTGCAGCGATTCGCACACGCCTCCAGAAGCTCCAGAGGTCTCTTCAAGCGGAACCAATCAGCCCCATTTCAGCGGCATGTGTTCGACAATAAAATCGCCGACGTTAGCGCGATGCGCTCATTTATTGTCGCGCTGATAGGAAATTGGCGATATTTTTAATACACACTACTTATTAAATGGCTTTGTGTACTAATTAGCGTAAACACGCTCGGCCAGCGTGATCATCAACATGTTTACACGAATATTTGAGCACTTACTCACATTCTTATCGCGGCTTACTCGCACATTTCGTCTAGACGAATCTGCCACGCGCCGAATTATGTCGCATCTTCAATTCGACTTCCGCAGCGAGCGCAACGTTGATGAATTGCGATTGCGATCAACCTCTGATATGCTGAAGGGCACAAATTTCCATGAGATAGACAGTTTGTCTGTAAAAATGCACTCAACACATCCGCATTGCCATCCTTATCGAGCGTTTGCTTGCCAACGCTCGCAGCGAAGACGCCTTTTTCACGCGCCAAACGGCCCAAAGTCCACGTCGGCGAATCCGAAGCGCGCACGCATTTTTCGAGCGGAATCCGAGTTATCTAAGTTGCGCATATTTGGACTTTAGGCCGCCACCATGCCCGGCTTGCATGTAAATATAAACTATCGCGTTTCCGTTACATCTTTAGTACGCTCGCTCGCACGGACTTCATAATCGCCGAAATATTCCGTGTCATAAGAGAGTTCACAAGTAAGTGAATTAAATCGGTATGCGACCCATTTTCACATCCGCATTTCCAGAATGCTGAGCAGTGAGCAACAGTGCAGCAATTACATTCTCGCAATGATCGCAATTGCGATGCTCTGCACCGCAAGTCCGCAGGTGGCCGCGAGACCACGGGCCCTAGCGAAACCCCCGCCGCAAAGGGAGCAATTATGCGTGCTCAGTGTAAGGTGCGCTTGTCCCCCCTTCGGCTCGCAGCCTAATTTGCATTCTCCTGCAGGACAATCAGCAGTATGTCTGTCAGAAGTGCGCAAAAATCACAAAGTCACCGTTGGTGTATCCAATGTGCTGCAAGAACGAGGAGAACGTGTTCGAATGGTGCGAGGAGTACGTTAATTTCGGCATTCATTAAACTCGATTTCTCTAAGAGATCTTCCTCCCATGTGATACATAAAATAGTTAGCTCTTACTTATGGCATGCGCAAGTGTGGCTGTGATATGTTTTGTTTAATAAACAACGCTCTTTTATCAAATTAACCATTGAACTCTGCAAGCAATCGCTCGAAATACTTTAAATCGCTCGCATCGACAGACGGCTTCACATTTCGAATACTTTCTTCGAAATCGCGCTGCGTAACGACAACGCTTTGAGCGTTCACCCCATCCGCATCAATCGAGCCATTCTTCAGCTGCTTCTTGATGACTCTACTCGCAGCCGATAGCCAGGCCTTAGAACAAATGCCGTAGAAATCAGCGCCCGTGATGTTTTTAGGGCAATTGCGAATAATGAGCTCCAAATTCAATTTGGCGGACAAGTTAAATCTAGAACAGAAGCTTGTATTTGGCGAACGGCGTTGTGGAGCGGTTCTTTAAAGTACTTGCGCGTGAGGGCCCGTAGTACATCAAGTTTCTCTTCGGAACTTGTGCATGGTCCGATATAGAGTAGCTTATCAAATCTGCCTGGCCGCAGCAGTGCTGGGTCAATTAAATCCGGCCGGTTTGTCGCGCCGATGATGAAAACTGCGCGGTTTTCGTTGAGTCCGTCCATTTCTGCAAGGAGCTGCGACACCACGCGGTCCATGACGCCGCCAGAGTCGCCGGAAAGTCCGCGGTTCGGCGCTAGCGAGTCCAACTCGTCGAAGAAGACGATGCAAGGAGCAGCATTACGTGCACGTTGAAAAACTAAGCCAAGCAAGCTCGTTGTAGCGCAACAAGTGTTGAACTCATGCCCAATTTACCCTCGCGAATGTTTTGTTCCGATTGGCCAATGTACATGTTGAGCAATTCGGGCCCTTTGACGGAGAGAAAGCATAGGTTGCATTCGGTCGCAACGGCTTTGGCCATCAGGGTCTTTCCCGTTCCAGGCGGTCCGTAGAGCAGGATGCCCGAGCGCTTGAGTCCGCTTTCGAATAGCTCGGGACGACGCAGTGGCAGGCTGATCGTTTTGATGATCTCAGCTTTGACCTCTTGCAGTCCACCCACATCGGACCAGTTAACCTGTGGCACTTTGGGAGCGCCCAGACTATCGTTGTATTTCGCTTGCATCACGTCTGCGCGCGAGAATCGCGAATTATTCAACGTTTCGCTGCTGCTCGCCATTGCAACCTACCCAGAGCGTGTTCCAAGTGCTGACTCGACACCGGTCGATGGCCGCTGCAGTCTAACGCAACTGCGACCAAGTATTGCAAATCCTTCCAAACGAACCCGTGCGCTCTACCCGCAATGCGTTGGCAATCATTCGAAGGCAATCCTAGGTCATCCAGGATCCACTCAAGCATCAGTTGGCGCTCCTCTTGACTGGGCACCTGCATTCGCACGCTCTGCAAGAACAAGCGCTCCAAATTCGGCGACAAACTAGGCGAATTGCTCACGCAGATTACAATGATGGGGTGCGAGGCTGATTTGTACATCTCCTCGAGTTCCCCTTTGAAAAACTGCATTATTCGCAGGTCGTACTGACCCTCATTGTTCTTGCACATCTCCTGCAATTCATTCGTACATGCTTATTCGACTCATCGTTGTTTCGTCATTTCTACCTCGAAATTATTCATTTGAACAATACACGGGGAGGCAGCGACCGCATTTCCCATCGCCGTTTTGATTTTCACTTCTGTTTGCGCGTACGACTGCGAACTCACCTCATTGAGGCTGCATTTCGTCAGTGTAAAGCCCGTTTTATCCGCCAGGCACTTGATAACATGCTCTTTTCCGCTTCCACTTGGTCCAGACAATAAAAACAACGGCCGCAAGTTGAAACACTCTGAAACATTCGCAACAAATATTCAGGGAACATCAAACTCGCTGTAATTACTGTTTTCTTGGGAGAATGGGCGAATTGCACGCTCAAGTTCGATGAGATACTTCTCGAGGCAAGGAGGGCAGGATTTGATGATGTTCTTCTTATAATCGGCTTCGAGCAGATGCCGTTTCTTTAGAACTGTGTTGTAACAGGGTAGTTTTTCGTGTTCGTTCCTTGTTAGGTTCAGAGTGCTCACGCCAAAGACACCAATTCCAGCCGAGCATGAAGTCTCTCCGCTTGTTAAACGATTGCATTTCAAGTAAATGCCGTCAATCGCATTGAGGTTCCAATCTAAGTATAACAAATCTTGTGCATATTGACGGAAATTCACTTTGATGGAATCGTTGCAGTGTAGTAATTTCGCAATGCGAAAGAATCGCTTCAAAATCGCTTGGATTGTGGCATCGCTCAATTTCGGCGCGCCAATTAAGCTCAGGTTGAGTTCGGAGCAGATTTTCACGCGATTTTCGCGAATGGGATACAAGGTGCATGTTTTCGCAGCAATGTTGTGCATTAAAGTCGGCGTTATTCCTAGAACATTGTCCCAGGGACCACAAATCGCATCGCTGGGACAAAATTGGACAATGCGTTTAGTGTTATCCGTTTGTAGGACACCCAGTGGACTAGAATTAAAGATTGTCCGGTGAAGGCAACTGTTAATCACAGCGCAGGTGTCAATATTTATAAAACTACGATTATTGGCAATTAAAGTGAGGTAATCCTCGGGTAAAGCCAGCAATTCAAATGAAGTGCGTCTAGATCTGATCTTGAGGTACTTGTAGTACATAAGCATGGGGAACATGAAGCTCACGTGGCATTTATGGAAAATTAGTTCAGTTACATTCAGCAGAAACTTGCAATTTAATCGCTGCTTGCGTTTATCACGTTTTTTGATACACATTCTGAGAATAATCGGAGTGATAATATAACCTAAAACTTTGTTTTTTTCGTGTTTTGCGCAAATTTAACGCATTCTTATTCCATTTTGTGTCCGCCGCTTCAGTTTATCTCGCTTTCGTTTCCTATCATACGCAATACATGACAATTGCTCGAAGACCGGCGTTTCCAGGAATAGATCGTAGTAGGCAGAGCAGGCATTTGAAACCTTATAGAATTCGATTGAGAATAAATGGGCAATTTTTCGTTAAACATTGATACGTACTTGCTGAATAAGTCTTCTATGTAATTCCACATCCGCTTCCCGGATCACTTCTCTGGCGTCTTTGTGCAGGCCAATCGCGCAGATCAAACTCTCCTTGATTGTTTGCAGCAAATGTTGCGCTTTCTCGGTTTTCGCCAGCCTTCTGGTTAGGTATCCGCGGACTCCTGCTGTAATCGTCGATGCGGCTCGGTGTTTCATCTCTTCGTTCGTGTAGCTGTGGAGGATGGGCTCGCTGACCACAAGCACAGTCTCATTTTCTAGGAAAGTTGGCGAATCTGAGCTGTTTGGCGAAGTGAGGAGAGGCAGTGAAAGTGAGCTTTCCGGAATTGATGTTGTAGCATTGAAGTCAACAATTTCCGCATGGTTACTGAAGACACTTGTGGTTTCCAGAGTATTGATATTGATGGATGACTCTTCTTCGTCGTATTTCAGACTGTTCAAATACTCCAGCAATGCTTCGCTTGGCGCATCCAAGACATAAGAATTTCTGCGTTGTAGGCGATTCTGGCTCTGTTCTGAGTCACTTTCTTGTGCTTCTTGAGTGCGCCTTGAAGACCGTTGCGATTCTCGTTTAATCGCTTCTTGCCGATACTTTTCCAGCTCGGTCTGTTTTTCCGGCGTGATCTAAAACCTAGCGGTGTCATTTAATGGTTTCTGGATTGGCAGAGCGTACCAAAGGCGGTAGGATTGAAGCGCCGTTGATTTTAATACACGATTCATACTGGGGCATACTTTTCAGCATCAGGTGGCATCCGGTTTGATTCGATTACGTTTATTTGAGGTTATGTTCGTAAGTTCACGTGTTCGTCTGTCTGTTTAATGTTGTTCCTATCGACAGATTAGTCTAGTTTCGCTTGTTCGTTCTCCGTTTGGTATTGAGTGAGGTGAGTTTTCCTGTCAAATCTCCCAGTGGTAGTAATGCGATGAATTCCAGCATAATGTCGTTTCGTGGGAGAGGTGGCGGTGGAGGAGGAGGTCGTGGATACGGTGGTGGCAGAGGCCGAGGTGGCGGTGGAGCTCGTGGTCGAGGCGGCGGTCGTGGTTTTGACCAAGGCCCTCCAGAACGGGTGATTCCCTTGGGCTTCTTCGACTACACCTGCCAGGACGAGTTGATTTGCAAAGCGGAGATTGAAGACGTCCCGTTCTTCAACGCTCCCATATATCTCGAGAACAAGGAGCAAATTGGCAAGATTGACGAGATTTTCGGCACTCCACGCAATTACTCAGTGTCCATTCGACTTGGCGAGGACATGAAAGCCAGCAGCTTCCAGCAGAAGCAAAAAGTACGTGCGGCCTCCAAGAAAGTCACAATTTGTCATGTTAAAGCTTGCAGCTCTTTATTGACCCGGCAAAACTGTTGCCACTGCAACGATTCCTGCCGAAGAAGCCTGGAACTGTGCAGAAACGAGGCGGTGGGGGAGGAGGAGGACGAGGTGGCCGCGGTGGACGTGGCGGAAGCAATGGACGTGGTCGTGGAGGGTTTGGAAGAGGCGGAGGCGGCGGTGGATTTGGACGAGGTGGCGGAGGCGGCGGATTTGGTCGCAGTCGCGGGGGCGGAGGGTTCAATCGCAGCGGCAATCGGCGGTAAACGAATTTTCAGCCTATATATTGAATTTAAGACAATCGCTATGTTCTCTTCATTACAAGGAGGTTGCGCCTTAGCCATCCTCTTCTTCGAATCTGATGTGTTTCCCCAGCTCGCGTTCGGCTCTCTTTAGCAGCTTATCTCGTCCGCGCTGCTTCTTCGCATCCTTGTACAAGCGCTTCTCACGACTTTCTTCAATCTTCTCCCAGTACTCCTTCTCTTCTTGACCGGAGAGGACACTGTAGACTCCTTTGGAGTTCTCCTGCGGCAAGCAGTGAGCCTTAGCGTTCTCCGCGCTATTAAAGCGCATGAAGACTTCGTCGGAAGCAAGTGTGGTTGGCACATCAACGTAGACGATATTTGGGTCGGCATTTTTTAGTTCATTCTGAGGAATTGTAACAAGTCGACATGTTTCGAAGGATTTCGCATGAAAATGAAAACCTTACCTTCATACTCTTTGCGTCTGTGCACGATGCGGACAATTTAATCTTAACGATGAGCCCCAATTCGAATCCATTTAAGGGTTTCTCTGCCATTACGTTCATCTTCGTCTCCTCGCCATTCTTCGCTCTGCTTTGTTGACCAATCCGCTTGTTCAGATGTTGCTTGAGCTGTTTCATCTTCTTGCGCTGCATGTCCCAGTACCGGTTTCTTAATTTTTTCCATTCGTTCCTGAAGAACAAACCGCAGCGATTGGTTATGGGCTAAATAAACCAAGTTGATGCGAAACTTGCTTGGGAAGAATTTGCAATGCCAATTCTTTGATCTGCGCTTTACGCTTCGTTATTCTATTGCTTTTACTATCGTCCTGATGCCCAGATGATTCGGTTTTCAACTTCTTCACGGGTGTCTCGGAAACTTCGCCTTCTTTCGAATCATCGGAGTGTTTGCGTTTAACTCCACTTTCCTTCTGACGATCCGAGTGCTCTTCTACAATATTGCTGCAAATCTGTTCTGCGTCAACTTTGGTGGAAATCCGCAAGCCCAGACTATCGAAATAGCTTAGAGCGGCAAGGGCACCTTCGACATTCGCAAACTCAATGAAGCTGAAACCTTTGTTGAGCTTGCTGTGCGTGTATTTCGGCAACGAGACGTAATCCACTTTGCCAAATTCGGAGAAAGTATCGATGAGCCAATCTTGGGTCACATCCGGTTGCAATGTCTGCACGTAGATTGTGCATTCGTCTTCGTTCGCTTTAGGCGAGTGTGGCATCGACCTTCTGATCTTGGTAGAGTCCTCGTTCACCTCCAACAAGTCTGACTTCCGTACTGCCTTGATGATGTCTTCGGCACAGGTTGTCATCTTCCGGATTTTGTTAAAAGTGAGAAACACGCTGACATCAATATCTGAAACCAGATTAACCATTGCGCCTCAGTATTTCCGATTAAGCAGCTTACATTCCGATTCATTCAAGCATTGCTTTAGGAAGCGATCTTTGCTCAAGTTCGCGTCGCTGAAGTAGAAGTGCATTTGTTTCAGAATCTCATTGATTATTTGCTTCCGACGAACTCGTCCCTTCTTGGGCTGCTCTACTGCAGTTTCTTCGGAATCCATTTGTATCAACTTAAATACTTTTGCATTTGAGGTTAAAAACTTAAGCAAAGTTGCATTTTGAGTA
>JAOEHK010012568.1:0-11433 GCA_025447835.1 Labidoglobus nevermanni | reverse complement strand
CGAAAGTTATAGCCTAGTTTTTTTGCTCTTCGAGTTTCAATTATCCTATAAGGCAATTGTTGGTCGCAGTACCAGCTTACGCCACTACTTTTGAACCTAGCGGGGCAGCACGGGAAAAAAATGGGGAAAACCTTCTGGTACGGAAGTTATAGCCTAGTTTTTTTCTACTTCGAGTCTCAATTATCATATCAGGCAATTGTTGGTCGCAGTACCAGCTGACGCCACTTCTTTTGAACCTAGCGGGGCAGCACGGGAAAGAAAAATGGGGAAAACCTCATGGTACGAAAGCTATAGCCTAGTTTTTTTGCTCTTCGAGTTTCAATTATCTTATAAGGCAATTGTTGGTCGCAGTACTAGCTGACGACACTTCTTTTGGACCTAGGGGGGGCAGCACGGGACGAAAAATGGGGAAAACCTTCTGGTACGAAAATTATAGCCTAGTTTTTTTGTATTTCGAGTCTCAATTATCCTATCAGGCAGTTGTTGGTCGTTGTACCACCGGACGACAATTCTTTTGAACCTAGGGTGGCAGCACGGGAAGAAAAATGGGGAAAACCTTCTGGTACGAAAGTTATAGCCTAGTTTTTTGCACTTTGAGTCTCAATTATCCTATCAGGCAGTTGTTGGTCGTTGTACCACCGGACGACAATTCTTTTGAACCTAGGGTGGCAGCACGGGAAGATAAATGGGGAAAACCTTCTGGTACGAAAGTTATAGCCTAGTTTTTTGCACTTTGAGTCTCAATTATCCTATCAGGCAATTGTTGGTCGCAGTACCAGCTGACGATACTTCTTTTGGACCTAGGGGGGCAACACGGGAAGAAAAATGGGGAAAACGTCATGGTACTAAGCCTAGTTTTTTTGCATTTCGAGTTTCAATTATCCTATAAGGCAGTTGTTGGTCGCTGTACCAGCTGACGACACTTCTTTTGGACCTAGGGGGGCAGCACGGAAAGAAAAATGGGGAAAACCTTCTGGTACGAAAGTTATAGCCTAGTTTTTTTGTATTTCGAGTCTCAATTATCCTATAAGGTAATTGTTGGTCGCAGTACCAGCTGACCGAAGCTCAGCAGAAGCGGCGCCAGCTGTCCCACCTGCTGCAGGAGTCGCGCAAGCAGGCGATGGACGTGCAGGAGCGGCTGCACAAGGTGCGGCGGCACGAGGAGCCCACGCTCTTCATGGAGCTGATGCGCGAGGAGCTGGAGCAGGGGCGGCGCGACCGCGACCTCGGCCAGGCGCTCGGCGAGCAGGAGCGCGAGGAGCGCGAGGTGTTCACGGCGTTCACGAACGCCATCCGCGACTCGCAGGAGAAGCAGAACACGCGCATGGAGTACGCCAAGTACATCGGCTTCGGCCTCACCGTGCTCGGCGCCATCGCCTCCTACTGCATCACCTCGCTGCGCGCCGAAGACCTCAAGGCCGTCATCCGCAAGGCGATCCAGGCGGACGTGCAGAGCGTCATCGAGATGACGGCGCGCCGCCTGCACGCCAGCACCTCCGAGGAGCGCACCCTCCTGGCGAAGGTCGCCGCGCAGCTACAGACCATCCAGGACATGCTGCGCACCTGGACGAGCCAGGACAGCTCCTCATCCGCCTCCTCCTCATCCACCTCATCAACCCTCGGCTGGCTGCTCTCCGCCGTGCTGCTTCCGGTAACCGGAAGTTGCGCAATCGGCCGCTGGATGTGGACCAGGGCAGTCGGTAATGCAGAGACCGACAGCGAGCCGGTGCCCCAGTCGAGCGCCATCTGGCGGACATTCGCGACACTTGTCTACCCGGTGACGATGAGCTACGCGCTGCTGCGCACCGCCTCCGGGTGGCTGTGGCGCAGGGTGGGCGGCAGCCGCTCGTGAGCGCCCTTCTTAGCATACACGTTTAATGAACAAAGCGACTTACAAGCGTTCTAGCCTAACCTACGCGTCCCTATCTTTGGTAGCTGCCGAAGCCGAGGCCGACGCCGCGCATCGTGTGCGTGGCGGTGCGCGCCACCTCGTACTGCTGCTCCATGCTGGTGAAGAGCTCCTCCTGCTTGCGCGCGAGCATCGTCGGCGGCGGCGCGCTGCCTCCGGCTTCGGCCGGCTCCCGGATGCCCATCAGACGCTTGAATTTGTTCGCCTGCTTGCCCTCCTGGTCGTGCGCGAACGTGGTGCCCGCCCACGCCTTGCCGGCGCTCCCCGCCGCCGCCACGGCGGGCGCAGCGGGCTCGGCGGGCTGCCCGTCCGGCTCCTTCTTCGTCCACAGCGCCTTGCGGCGCTCCATCTGCTCGCGCAGCCGGTCGGTGACGCCAGGTGGCAGCAGCGTCGATGCCACGCCGCCGCTAGATGGCGCTGGCGTCGCGGTGCGCGGCTGCGACGCGTGCAGCTGCGCGTACGCGCTCAGAATCGCCGCCGGATCGCAGTTCTTCGTCTGCGCCTTGATGTCGATGCCCATCTTCTCCAGGTGCGCCAGCTTGCTGGTGGCGCGATCAAAACGCGTCGCGAAGCGATCGCGCTTCTCGGCTGGCTCCCGGTGGCGGGCGCCTCGTCGGTGGTCGCGCTCCTCGGCGAACGAGTTGCGCCCGTCCTTCGGCGTGCGACTGCGCCGTTGGCGGCGCTGGCTGCTGGTGCTGCCCTCTGTGGACGAATGGCGGCGCTGCTGGTGACGCGATCGACTGCGGCTGCGCGATCGCCGCTTCTTGCGCTTGCTGCTGCGATGGCGCTCCTTGGACCTGGAGCGGCGTCGCGACGTCGAGCGCGACCGTGACCTCCGCTTCTGCAGCTGCACGTTGTCCTGGTGCGGTGGCGTGTACGTCGGACTGCTGCTCCGCTCATCCTGCAACCACAAACTCAATCAGTTTCCTCCAAACCACCAGGAACACGACACTCACCTGCGCCGGCTGTTGGCCATCATCCTCGTGCACCTGGTGCACTTGGTCAGCGTGTCTGTCCTCCCTTACTGGGCTCCCCGGTTCCTGACAAACACCATTTTTGCGCATAACTACACATTGATCGGGCATTAATCGCTGGCAATGATGCAAGTGGTGGATGCGGTCTGCGGACGCGGTACCAGCGGCGGCTACTCACCGGGTGGTGACCTGGGGCAGCATCCCCGTGGGACGAATCGCTCGCGTCGCTCGTCGAATTCTCGTCGTCGCTGCCGTAGTTGGCCAATCGCTCCATCGCATTCGCCTCTATTGCACCTCTAGTTTTATCACGAAGAACAAATGCGAAATTTGCGAGCAATCGGATGCAGAATGGCGTTGCGCTAACAATGTCACCCCAAAGTACCTGTCAAACCCGTTGACATTTGCAAGAGATGCGATCATCCTCAAAGAGGAAACGCATTCATTGCTAAGCAATTATGCAACGAGCACGGAACAGGATGTCGCTATCACTTCCGGCAACAAATTGTTTCATTTTTCACCGAAGACAACAAACACATAACCTCAAATTGTGCGTTTGACAGTGCAATTACTTAACAAATTTCTAAGCAAGTTTTCAACGAATTCGTTGAAAATTTGCAAGAATATCAAGGGAATGATAAGGGAATAGTGAAAATGATGAAAATATAGCAATAATTGCGAATCTTAGTGCAGATGTCGGCGATTTTGACAGATGACAGGTGAGTGCTGACATATGATAGGTTTGACAGTGCAATTAGTTAACAAAGTTTCTAAGGAAGTTTTCAACGAATTTGTTGAAAATTTGCAAGGATATCAAGGGAATGATAAGGGAATAATGAAAATGATGAAAATATAGCAATAATTGCGAATATTAGTGCAGATGTCGGCGGTTTTGACAGATGACAGGTGAGTGATAGGTTTGACAGTGCAATTACTTAACAAAGTTTCTAAGGAAGTTTTCAACGAATTTGTTGCAAATTTGCAAGGATATCAAGGGAATGATAAGGGAATAATGCGAACGATGAAAATATAGCAATAATTATGGATATTAGTGCAGATGTCGGCGGTTTTGACAGATGACAGGTGAGTGCTGACATATGATAGGGTCGCGTACGTCAAGTGTCCGCCTGGATTTTTGCGTGCTCCCTGAATCATCTTGATTTGATGCTGTAGAATTGCGTCTTGCTGTGGATGGATGCCTTCGACGGTGATTGTGTGCTCAGACTAGTGGTGTGCACAGCTGGACGAGAATCACATCGCTGCGTGCGTGCCTGTGGGTTGCTTGCAACCTCGATCGCGTCGTCGTTGCTCTAAGTCTGTCTGCCGTGTTCTGCAGCTGGCAGACGTGTCACCTGGACCGGAAATCGGCGCCGACGACGATTGCGGGAGCGTGTTGAGGGACGTAATGGCCGAGTGTGGTGCGTGAGCCGGCAGGATGACGGATTGCAGCGCACCGACGTGATTGCTCATTGCCCGCCCGCCTGGACATTTCGGCGGCATGACGAAGGCGTTCGAGGCGGCGATCGCGTCCTCGACCTCGACACCATCGCCGGCGACTGCGCCCTCCGCCGACGATGTGACGCCCAAGCCGCCGGAGAAGGCGCCACCGACCGCTCGACACAAGCTGGCGACTCCGTCATGCGCTGCGCTCACGCTCAACGATGCTGCACCAGGAGGCGGCGCCGTCAGCCTCGCCGAGGTAGTATTTGGGTTGCCTACCCTCTCATCCTCTCATCCTCATCTCCTATGCGCCAATTTCGTGCTCTAATTGGCATGAAATTAGTAATAGTAGAAGAATAGTAATAGTAGAACAATGTAGGTCCGAGAATGTGGCGAATTTGAGCACGAAATTGTGCGATTCGTGGACCTAACCTCAAAATCTGCAATCAGCTGCTAGTTTCGAAATTGTAGCAGGTCGAGTATATCAGTCTCTTGAGTTACTGTTCATATTCAGTTGTTGTATTCTTCTAATTGTTGTTAATTACGTATTGATGAAATTATCAGCGAATTAGCGACGTCTGGTGTAATTTGTTTAATTGGTTGCCTATATGCATTGGCATCGTGTATCAATGCGATAAATTCGCGGAATTGTTATCAATTTGGACTGAATGTCGAATTGGGAGATTGCATGCAGTCATTCGCTGGCAATTGGCCGTCCTATGGTCATCCGGGGGCCGTGCAGCTGACGCGATTGAGGTTGCCGCTGAACCTAACCTAAGAACGCCGCTGCCAGCTTTGAAACTCGCTGCCCGGGTTGCAGGAGAAGTCGGTGACGAGCCTGGACGATGAGGGCCTGCGTGCGCTCCTCGACGAAGCGATAAACTACAAGCGGCCCAAGGATCGCGAGGGCAAGAGCAAGTTGTTCAATGTGAGTATGCTGGAGCGGCCGCCATCGGCCATGTGATCACGCTGTGTGAGTGTTGCAGTCGCTGCTCTCGGATGCGGAGGACGAGATCCGCAAGAAGCACGCGTACAACGCCTCCGGCCCGGCGCGCCACTTCAACACGACGGCGAAGCGGCAGCAGCAGCAGCAGCAGCAGCAGCGTCACCGGCAGCAGCGCCGGCCGCAGCCGCCGTCGGCGACGTCGTCGATGTGCGCCGCGTCGTCGCCGTCGGTCGCCGAGCACGGCACGCACGGCGGCAGCCTCAACGACCTGGTGAAGCAGGCGCTCTACGAGTCCAGCAAGATGCAGCGCCCGACGAAGACGGTGAGCGCACGACAGCGCGAGGGCGGCTCGCTGCCGTGCAACGTGAACGCCGACATCGACAAGCAGTACTTCATCGACGAGCGCCGCCTCCAGCTGCAGCAGCCGCACCAGCCGCCGCCGCATCGCCGCCTCGAGTGGGCGAACGCCAGCGCTGACTCGGTCAGTCTGCACGCCGACGCCGCCGCCGACGACGACGACGACGGCGAGATGAAGATGCGGCCGCGCGTCCCCCAGGTGTTCAGCAGCAAGGCGACGGCGCCGAGCAAGGTCGACGACGGCGTCGTCTTCCCGGCGATGCAGCCGCAGCCGATCTACGAGCTGGCCGACGGCGCCGCGCGGCAGGTGTCGCCCACGGCCGTCGGGCGCAACCTGCTGAATCGCACCGGCGCGCACCTGGTGCGGCCGGAGCGCAAGCTGGACGAGAACGGCAACGCGCTGGCGGCGCTCGGCAACGCGTCCGCCGTGAGTCTGATCGCTGGAGGCGGCGGCGGCAGCGCCGCGCTGGACGCCAAGCGCCAGAAGAAGCGCAAGAAGAAGCACGACGAGGACGTGATCATCGCGTACCAGATCGAGGGGCATCGCGCCGACATCATCGACGACATCGACTCGCTGGTCAGCTTCATCGACGGCACCGAGGACAAGGGCAAGCCGAGGCGGCCGCTGCATCGGCAGCAGCAGCAGGTGCCGCCCACTGTCCAGGCGGACGCCGAGAAAGGGCGGAAGCGCGCGCGCAAGAAGGCCACCAGCATGCTGGCGAAGGCGAATAGCCTGGAGGAGCTGTCCGCGCGCAAGCTCGCTGATTTCGGGTGCGCGTTCGACGCGCTGGACGCCGCCGGCGCCGAGAAGGCGGCGCTGCGGCCCACCAAGTCGAACGCGGAGCAGATGCCGCCGGAGAGCGTCGAGATCGCCGACTTCATCTTCGTGACGAAGAAGAAGAAGAGCCGCAAGCGGCGCAGCTCGCTGGGCAGCCGCGCCAACGGCCGGCCGGCGCACTGCGAGCCCCAGCGGCCCGCTGAATACCACGGCGTCAGTTTGCGCGCGCGGTCGCCGGGCCCGGCGCCCAGCGACAAGTCCAACGACTCGTCCGACGACAACGCGTCCGTGAAGTCGATGCCGGCGCACGCCGACGCCGCCAAGATGCCCACGGCCTCCTACGCCGACATCGCCAAGAGCTCCGACCGCCCCAAGTGGAATCGGCCGCCCTCGGAGCGCAGGAAGCAGGCGCTGCCAGCGGCCGTGACGGCACCAGCTGCTGAGGAAGCGCCGGATGGCGGCAGGGAGCCGCCGCACACGGATTTCAGCTCCCTGCACAGCTGGCCGGAGATCCGCAATCATCGCGCCAATGTCGGCAAGCTCAAAGAGGGAGCAGCGGGGGCTGCTGGACAGGAGTGGCCGCCGATTGCTGCTGCAGCTGCTGCTGCTAAAGTCCAGAAAGTGCCAGCAGCACCAGCAGCTGTAGCAGGCAATCAAAATGCCAGCGGGGGCCAAGGGGGCGCCTTAGAGGCGCACAAGAACATTGCGAATGCGGCTTCGGCGAAGGCTTCCAAGCTAGCCATGAATTCGACTGTGGTTGCGGCAGTCAAGGTATTTGTCTATTTCGGAGATTCCCAGATGTGGCTGAGAATCAGTAAAAGCGACAGTTTCATTTGGGTTCGGGGGTGTACACGTTACTGGAGTGAAGAGAGAACCGGATTAATTGAGATTGAGACAATTCTAACGAAATAGAAAATAGGATTTAGGGTTCTGGGAGCAATTCGAATTCTAGGTAGAACTATGGTAAGGTTTGGTCAGTTCTACTTTTTTGTGGATTTTATACAATTTTCGGTAGAAATTCGATGGGTTTCTGAAACAAGGCTAAATATTACGCTTCCGGGTCAATTAATTGGAGTTGTAATTTGAAGTTCTGTCCGCCGTTGGCCAGGAAGCTATCTTGGAACAAATGTTAGTTGCAGGTTGAGGTTTTCGTGAATTTTTGAGTCAATTGCCAGTTGCAATTGAAAAGTTTAATCGGATTTGAGTAGGAATACTCTTAGAACAAGTGGTAATTCTGAAGGTTTTTCGTTATTTTTAGGCGGATTTCATTAGATCTTAGAAAACCATTCGTTTTTAACATCTCAGAATATGCATGTTTAGACATTTTCTGCATCAAAAACAAGACTTCATTTTCCAGTACTGTCTATTGCAGTTCTAATTGGAATTTCTAACAGGTTCGAACCAGAACTTTTGTTCGATCTCAGAAAACCAGCAGTAATTGCCTCCTTTAAGAGCAACTTAGTTTTCTATATCTCAGAATACGAATGTTTACACATTTTCCGAATCAAAAAAAAGACTTCGTTCTAGGACAATCTATTGCAGTTCTAATTAGAACTTCTATCAGGTTTGATCCAGAAGTTTTTCGTTAATTGTTAGGCAAAGTTCCGTTAGAACTTAGAAAACGAATAGTTGTGAACATCTCAGAATATGAATGTTTACGTATTTTCTGCACAAAAAATACTTCGTTCTAGGACAATCTATTGCAGTTCTAATTAGAACTTCTATCAGATTTGAACCAGAAGTTTTTCGTTAATTGTTAGGCAAAGTTCCGTTAGAACTTAGAAAACAAATAGTGATTGCTTCCTTTAAGAGTATTTTCGTTTTCCACATCTCAGAATACGATTGTTTACACATTTTCTGAATCAAAACCAAGATTTCCTTTTCTAGGACAATTTATTGCAGTTCTAACTAGAACTTCTATCAGATTTGAACCAGAAGTTTTTCGTTAATTGTTAGGCAAAGTTCCGTTAGAGCTTAGAAAACAAATAGTGATTGCCTCCTTTAAGAGTATTTTCGTTTTCCACATCTCCGAATACGATTGTTTACACATTTTCTGAATAAAAACCAAGATTTCCTTTTCTAGGACAATCTATTGCAGTTCTAACTAGAATTTCTCTTAGGTTTGATCCAGAAGTATTTCGTTAATTGTTAAGCGAAGTTCCGCTAGATCTTAGAAAACCAATAGTTGTGAACATCTCAGAATATAAATGTTTACGTATTTTCTGCATCAAAAAAAAAACTTCGTTCTAGGACAATCTATTGCAGTTCTAATTAGAACTTCTATCAGATTTGAACCAGAAGTTTTTCGTTAATTGTTAGGCAAAGTTCCGTTAGAACTTAGAAAACGAATAGTTGTGAACATCTCAGAATATGAATGTTTACGTATTTTCTGCATAAAAAGACTTCATTCTAGGACAATCTATTGCAGTTCTAATTAGAACTTCTATCAGGTTTGAGCCAGAAGTTTTTCGCTAATCGTTAGGCAAAGTTCCGTTAGAACTTAGAAAATCAATAGTTTTGAACATCTCAGATTCATCTCATTCGATTCACACATTTTCTACATCAAAATAAGACTTCGTTCTAGGACAATCTATTGCAGTTCTAATTAGAACTTCTATCAGGTTTGATCCAGAAGTTAATTTTTATGCAAAGTTCCGTTCTATCTTAGAAATCCATTAGAAATCATTAGAATACGAAGTTGATATTCGCCCCAGAATCAGGATTTCGTTTTCCAGGACATTGAATTAGGTTTCTATAGAAGACCTACCAGGTCTGGCCAAAGATCTAGGTTTTCTTGTCAATTTTCGTCGACATTAAACTGAACCGAACTGTTATCAGGAGCAGATGGACGAATTGAAGAGTGGCGATCCTGAGGAAGTCCAGCCGGGAGGTCCAGACCCAGATGCGAGTCCCACATGCAAATGCGCACCCTGTGAGCTCGCGCCTTCTGACCCAGTGGCCAGCAATCCTCAAGAGGTGAGTTTTCGGCCAGTTCGAGGGACCGAGATCAATCTGATGCGCTTCCAGAGCCTACAGCAAGTCCCCGAGCCGCCAGCGTGTCCGGCCTACCAATACAAGCTGCCCGCCAACATCCGCGACGTGCAGTCGATCGAGCAGATGCAGATGCGGTCGCTGCACGCGGTGGACGTCGACGGCGAGGCGCGCGACTCCAGCAGCAGCAGCATCGCCGCCACCGCCAACGGCAGCCGCGCCACCGAGAAGCCTCGCCCCGCCGTCGTCATCCTGAGCAACCGCAACGAGAAGCACGTGGTCGACATCACCTTCGGCTTCGACATCAACGAGCAGCTGCTCAGCGGCGACGTGTGCGCCGACTTCGTCAGCCGATTCATTCTTCCGGACGTGCCTCTTGCTGCGCATGCGCACATCGACAAGCTGGTCAACTACATCGGATCCGGTGGGTATCCTCCTCGAGAGCGGCTCAAGCATCCCTAATGAATGCATCGCAATTGCAGAATGGCACGAGGTGATGCTGCAGACGCAATCGGGACGCGTCAAATACTTCAGCGACGACGCGCCCTCGTAGGACACTCGTAGGGCCGGCTACTGATTAGCGTAAATCGTCCGATTGCCGTATTCGTAGAATTAAGTCCGACGAACTGGAATCGGAGTGCGCGAGTGCGCACCCACGAACCCGATATTGAGTTGTTGCGAATGGACGTCATCCCATCTATCTGTAGACCCGTAGGCGGATGTTGAATGTGTTTACCGTGGAGCGCATCCAGCCCCCATGTATAAATCGTATAAAGCGCGCGCTGCGCTGGAAGCCAATGGCCGCCATTTCCATCATACTTGTATATTTAGTTTGCGGTGTAAACAGCCAGCCTGGGCACGTGCCCGAATCGTTGATGAATCCACAACAATTGTAGAAATGTAAATTGTACAATGAGGTCAAACTTTGGACACTTTTACAACCGTTTTCATAGTGATGCGGCGAGATGGCGGCGGGCGCGATTCCCGAAATGGATTTCATTCGATTACACGCATCTTGGAGCCTCCGCAATTTGTAATTTGCCATCCGCTGTAACATCATTTGTTGTTACCAGAATGGACGTATTGAGATGATTGCTGGAAATCGATGCGTTGGATCATCAAATATCATGCATTGCGCAACTCTTTTCTACGTTTGCGTCACGTCACGTAATCGCAGTTCGCAGACGAACGCAATCAATGTTTTGTTACTTATTCTTAACTAGCAATACAATTAATTTACTGCTGTGTTATTAACAATGTACATACAGATGCTGGATGCGATGAATGGCGGCGGCGCGCACCGCGCGAATTCCCAAAGACTCGACCATTAGCAGGAAGATGGCCCAACAAGATGTTGCCGTTTGCAAAATCAATGCAAATGCATACGATTGAGGACTCATCACCCAGATAATAACTGCAAACATCAAAATGGCGATGTTTATGTTTGTATACATCTACAATGGCATAGATTAAAGTACATTTGTTATTTCAAACACGCAATGTCCGCGTGGAACGTCTGCCAGAAGGAGCACGTTCATAGTCAACAATGTTTCATGATTTACAGCATCCTGACGACCTGGGGAGGCCATCTAAGCTCGTTTGCCGCCGATTTCGCTGCGGAACGATTCTCGGCGATTGCGTAATACTTGCAGAAGATTATGAAGAGCAGTTCACCTGCAAATAGATATTTCCTCTTTTCGCAGAAACGAATTGCGATGACGTGATCGCAATTCGGCGTTGACGTGATCGCAGTTTTTCCTGTTTTTCTCTGTTTCTGGGTGTGTCGGAGAATCGGGATTACCCGATGACAATTACGACGAAAATAAAATGCAATAAAAAATTCAAGAAAATACTTCATGGATGTAGCGACCGTAAATTCGCGGAAATGGGAACATTGAAAATTCACTTAAAATTTATGAATGCCATAGATTTTTCTTTTGCAAACATGCGTGAAATAAGAGATTATCTATTATATAAAATCTTAAGTATGTCCAGTCGCCCGCAATTGGCGTCTAAAATACTCAACGGATTGTAATGAAAT
>JAOEHK010012557.1:0-11433 GCA_025447835.1 Labidoglobus nevermanni | reverse complement strand
ACTTGTTTTCTGCTGGTTTTATAATTTCTCCAATTAAAATGTCAATAAAGGAAATTTTATTTCTAACGCAATTTGTGCAGTTGGAATTTTCTCTCCCAATGACACTCAACAAAGAGAAAAGTATTGTTCTCACCTGTTTTCTGTTGGTTTTATAATTTTCCAAAATTAAAATGTATTTCTAATGCAATTTCTGCTTTGAAATTTTGTCTCCCAATGACTCTCAATAATAAGGAAAACATTCTTTCTAAGGTGTTTTCTGCTGGATTTAGAATTTCCCTAATTAAAATCTCAATAGGGGAATTTTATTTCTAACGCAATTTGGGCTTTAAAATTTTGTTTCTCAATGACTCTCAATAATGAGAAAAACATTCTTTCTGAACTGTTTTCTGCTAGATTTATAATTTTCCTAATTAAAGCTACAATAAGGGATATTTTACTTTTTATTTGCCTTTTAGACTTTTAGCTTGGGGCGATTGGTCCCCGCAGACCCCTCTACTAATAAAAAAAAATCTTCAGAGAGCAGGAGGTGGAGGGCTTCAATGTTAGGGTGTTTGTGAAGTCTATCTGCATGTTTGGTGGCAAACCTCACCGACATGACTTAGCGTTGAGCATACTCAAATCGGTGACTTAACTTAAAATTGCGTTGCACCGACGCGATTGGCAGTCCAAACACGACTTAAATTTAAGTCGGCAAGAACGGCCCCTTAAACTTAGCTTAACCTAAGATGCTCGCCAACAATTTGTTAACATATAGTATAAAAACTCCAAGGAAGCTTAAGATTGTCGAGGACAATGAAAGAGAGGAAAAAGAAAAACAAAGTTAAGAAAAAATCAATGAGAAGTCCTAAGAAGCAGAAGAAATCTCCTGGAAATATCGGAGACGCTGAAGATATCGCGTTCATAACTGCAGAGAATTCATTGTGAGTATTTGTTGGACTCTGGACTGTTGGACAGAGATTTCCAGTAACTCACAAGTTTCCGATGAAATAGATACAAACTCGCCTGCTGAGGAACTGAAGACACCAGAAAATGAAAGAAGCGGAGACACAAATGCGGTTTATGTCATTCCATTCGTCACGATGTCTCTGACTGACTTTTGGCGCGACTCTGGATTACATTGTAGCTCCAGCGCGGTGTTGCCGATAATGTACCCCCACCATCCCAGTTGTCTCCTTTCTATATAGCTATATAGTAGTAGTATGGAAAGCTTTCCATACTTTCTACTTCGAATTTTTCTCTGATCTCTATGTTTCTGAACCTATCCATTTTGGTTACCCCATGCACTTTCCTCAAGTACTTCATCTCTAGTGATGTTAGTCTCTGTTATTTATGATCCATGTTTCAGATCCATACGTCAGTACAGGTCTGCATATTGCACTTGAATACTAACAATATAAAAAACACAGTTTTTCTCTACTGATGCTTGAGGTGCGAGGGTGTAAGGCAAATACAAATTTTTACTCAATATTTTGGGCTCTAAACAATGCTTTAAACAAACTAGTAACAAGTTCGCAAAAACCAATGAAATTTTGAAATGTCATCAAAATGTCGGTGTCAATTTGCTTACAAAGAATGATTTTATGGACTGTCTTCTGGACCTTGATAAATATTGGAACAATTCCAAGTAAGCATTGTTGCATTGGTCTCCTGTTTTTGTAATTTCGCATCAATTTCTAGTTTATTGGATTGAATTCACGGTTGACCATTGTCTCACTTCCAATGTGACTAAGTTAACCGAAATCCACATCTACATTTAAGCATAAGAACATATATTTTTTATTACTACTACACTACTACATCCATTAAATAATTGCAATTCCTGTTTATCTCAACACAACGCTACGCCATGTTTTCATTATTTAACTTTCACTTAGCTTTTGTAGATTTCAATATGATTACTTTCTTCCAAAGTGGTCCGTTTCCTTCTTAATTAGTTTACTCTGGTCCATGATGGTTGCGGGTGGCTTCATACTTTTCGTTTATAGCAAGTATACATTTCTAAATAGAAGGGGTACACAGCAAAGGCCTAAGATACAACAAATGTGGCATCTGCCCGAATAGCAACAAACCTTATAGAAGAAAACAGAGAAAATGTGGCTAGAAATAAACTAAACCCAAATAGAATACGTGCAACTGAAGAATCCGCATTGCGATAAGGACAACACCATAAAAAGCAAAGAGCTCGATGGCCCAGGAAACTACTCTAGAATTTAGATTAGTAACTGATATCTATCAAGGTTGAATAAAACATTGAGAAATAAATAGTTACCCAGAGAAATCAAAATCAGAATCTACAAGACATTATCAACAAGACTCGGACAGGACTGAGGAGCAATCAAAAGGAAGGACAAACGATGAGCTAAATATTAATCATAGTTTGAGAAGCCCTGACCTTAACTGACTTGCAGCTATACTTGATGTTGATAAAGAAATTAGACATCAATTTAGAAAATTTAATTTAATATAAATAGAATTACCAACTAGCGTTCGCTAGTGATTTTTATCATCACATATTGTTATCGCATTTCCTACACAAGATGCGTAGGCCATTATATAAGGGATGACATTTTCCTCCATGACTCCCGTGAACAAATGCGACCATGGCCCCAAAGCAAAGATGGCGACGTCGTCCCCACCGTGCGTTTCGTCTTCAAGTGGTGCTAATGCTGGAAATTTGTAGTCGATATCATCTGTAACCATAATTACACATTGTCATTATAATTCATTAAGGGCTTTCGTCCCGCCAGGCATCTTACGAGTATTGTCCTTAGATATATCATATCGGCCGTCTCTATCTTCTTTGCGATAGCCAGGTCCATTGGCATAGGTCAAGGTGGAATAAGGCAGTCCATCATCAGCCGTCCCGGCAACAGCCAAAATATCATTTCCTCTGTCAGCATAACCACTCAGGGACATTGTGTGGCTATGGTCTGAGGTAACCACGATAAGGGTGTCTTCCTCGTTGGTCATTTCTCTGGCTCGGCGAATTGCGTTAGAGAATTGAACGGTTTCATCGAGGGCTTTCAAAGCTTTCGTTTCATGGTGCGCGTGATCGATCCGACCACCCTCAACAAACAAAAAGAAACCCTCTGGTCGTGTGCTAAGAATCTTAATGGCCGCCTCAGTCATTTCCTCTAAACTGGGATCCGCATCCGTTTTCTCCAGATTGTAGTTACAATGAGAGGATTCAAACAATCCGAGGAGGTATTCGGTGTTCTCGCTGACGTTAAGCAATTGATCGCGATGCCAGACATATTCTGAATTGAAGGATTTCTTGGAACTCATCCACTCCTCGATGAGATTCAGCGCATCTAACCGTTCCCCATTGCTTCCTTCTTCGTCAACTATTTCCATAGGAAGGAATTTTTCGCGACCACCTCCTAGGATGACATTGAAGTTGCTACCGACCTTACCACGAATCAGTTGCTTCGCTATATCGGGCACAAGGGCAGGATCTACTTCTTCATTGACAAGGTCATAGTCGCTCTCCCAATCTCGATTTGCTGTGTTAGCATACAAGCCAGCAGGCGAAGCATGCGTGACCCGAGTCGTTGTCACAAAGCCAGTGCTCTTGTTCTTTAATTGCGACCAGTAGCTGATAGAGGTGACATAGTGTGATGCATTAACGCTCTGCTTCCAATCACCATGTACCACATTTCCGTTCACGCCTATTGTTCCAATATTGGACTTGATACCACATAAATAAGCTGTGGCAGAGCAAGCCGAGTCAGCGACTTGCGAATTAACGCAGTAGGTCTTCGACATCCCAGTGTGGGGAAACTCTTCGAAGGACAGAACCGATTCTTCCCCAGTTTTGCCCGCTTGTTGACCCATATAGGCTCGTGTGGCAGCAATAGTCGCAATAGACATTCCATCCCCAACAAACATGATGACATTTCTGGCAATATCTGCGAAATTTCAAGTGATCAATGAGTTATCTCTTTGTGTTGCAAATAGTAAAGTAGATCATTTTCTCTATCCATTAATCATCAAACAACATCAAAGTTTACTATTGGAATGAAGAAGCTGGAGGTAGATATGTTCAAGCATAGGCCAAGCAGAGTAATCCACCACGGAATAAAGGATCTAGAAAGCTGTAAAGCAAATTGGCCCTCCCAAGGGTCTGAAGCCAACAACAATAATAACATTTATTATCAAGTAACATTTGACAAAATGCTGAAAAGCAAGGTAATGGGCAAATTTGGGATATTAAAAACAATTAGCCTTAACTATAACACAGGAGACAAAGAAACTTGGAGCAAAGGAATCACCCAGGAACTGACCTAAGAGCTAAAAGAGGACGTAGCCATGAAAAACCAATAAAGGAGAGTTAGGCGAAGGAAGGTCTAAAAGGAACTAAGGCAGGCACGACCAACCCGAGACCCGCGGTCCAAATACGGCCTACGTTGAACATTTGTGCGGCCCAGGCAACGAACACGGACGGGGAATACCCGAGGTTCGAAGCCTTCATATATAGGAAAACGTGGTCACTTTTTGCAAAATGATTCGCACAATAAGGTTGGTCCTTTCTGGCCCAAGGCATAATGGACAAGCGGAGAATACCCGAAGTCCGTTCGTTTATGTGCGGCCCGAGGGGTCAGGATGCACTTGCAAAGTGACTCGCGAGTTCATTTGGGTTGGCCGTCCCTGCTCCAAGGAATGACAGAATCAACTATTGAAAGGATAGGGTATAAAACGAGAAGCGGATCTGCGAAGGTCGAACACCTACAGGGGTGAATAAGCGCCACTAATAACATTTTACAGCTTCAATTATGGTCTACACTGGAGTTTCTTAAACTTTGGCTCACCTAGCGAAGTTTTGAAGTCACTAGGTTTTAGAAATCACGTAAAGTAACATTTCAGAATACATTCCCCTTGTTTGATTTTTCCAAACGGTAAATACCCTCAACTTATCGATTCATTCATTTCATTAGGTAAACACTACACATCGGATCCTACTGTTTTTCATGTTTATCATCAACTTTGCCTCTCTTCCATATCCCTGGTAGATTGTTAACTAATCATTAAATCACCACTGAATATGTATATGAGAATGAGTTGAAGAAGCCTAGGCAAATACCAATGGTTCTCAGAGTGGGTGTCACGTACTCCCCAAGGGCACCGTAATATTTTAAAATAATTAAAGGCACTTACAACAATTGAATAAAATTGTTAGATTAATTAATTTTATTATTAATATAAAATGTCCTATCGAATAGAAAAACAAGAAGTGTATTCACCAGAATTAGGAATATGCTCATGAGCAATAAACTACACAAAGATGTCTTCTACGTGTTCTTTCGTGGAATGGCAGACTGGACATAAAATGAAAGCCCTTGAAAAACCTATCTCGGATCGAAAAACCAACGTCGAAGTACTTAGAAGGATAAGAAGGCAAAGATTCTTAACACAATTAAACTCCGAAAATTAGAATATCCAGGACATATAATAAGAGATGCTTTAACTCATACTCCAAGGCAGGGGTCACCAAACCCCTGTGGGGTCTATAGACCCCACTTTGGCGACCTCTGCTCCAAGGCAAGATCGAGGGAATAGGAGGAGGAAGAGGACTTAAAAGGAGATGGTTCTCGTTGCTGAATATCTAAGAAAAGGGTCCAAGACAACACCGAGCTATCCAGAGCAGCGGCGAATAATATCGCCAAGATAGCTGAGAACAACTGAAAGCACAAGAAACAGATGGAAGTATGTTTTGGAAATTTGAGGTGCCGTGAATTTTGTTTAGGTTTTGTTTATTATACCACCAGATCAACAAGTGTCATAAATACTAGTTTTTAGGGTTGGTTTGTTGGAGGGGGTATGACCCACGCAGCGCTAGACCCTACTATTTTAGCCCATTGTACATCCTCCTTGTACAGCCTATTTGTTTCGGTAGAGAAGATAGGTTTGGGTTATTGAAATGGGGATGGGGAGTCGTAGAGGAGCGTACTGCAACCACATCTGCCATTTCAGATATCGTACTGTCCTCTCTCTACTGGCCGCTCGATAGTCAACTGTAACGCTCTGCCAGCGATTGAACCCAAGTCATTACGAACGGACGGGGTATTCCCCGCTTGTCCTTTTTGCCAGAGCCAGAAACGACCAACCTAATCTTGCGAATCCTTTTACAAAAAGTGACCACGTTTTCCTAGAGATGAAGCGGGGCAAGTATGGAATTTTCTAAAATCCCATGGATGCTTATTGTATCTGCTGCACGAACCTCGGGTATTCCCCTTCCTCGTTCGTTGCGCAGGCCTCACAAATCTTCAACGCAGGCCTCGGGTTGGCTGGGCCTGAACCAGTCTATACCTTCACCTTTTTCCAATGTTTAACTATTTACGTTCAAATGAAGAGACCGATACTCTAAATGTTAATGATTACAAATCGTGTTAAATGTACATCGAAAAGTTGACCTGGACCGGGAATCGAACCCGGCACTACGCCATTCGCGGGCGGAGACAGTACCAACTAAGCTTCAAGTCCTATCAACTCTCGATGCACATTTGCTCTTAGTCGCGTTTAACTATTTGTATTATGTAAATTCCCTTTGGAATTTTTTCAAATTTCTATCTAATCGAAAATACTTTTACTTCCAAAACATTTTGCATCTAAAAATTGTGAATTTCTAATAACTTATTGATGCACTTAAACAGCAAGTTACAATATAAGGTAGTGAAAGAAGGAGTAGGTGTATGGGTCGTAACGAGTACATACTTTTGTTAATTTTCTGCTGCAAACGCTCATTAAGCGCTAATTGTGCTCGCTGATACCAGAAATCGCTTGAATTCTCCTCGTCTTGTTGATTCCCTGCCGCGAACCGTTTGTTTCTCTTCATGGCATGCGTGTGCATATGGCGATTTTCATCTACTGAATCAAATGCAATCTGACATTAACAATTCGAAACTATCTCAACTGTAATATCTGCATTATTACAGCTGATGTATAAATAACACGTTTTGGATGAATGCCACTTGTACTGCGATGTGGGAGTAATGTGGTCGCTTCAAACGTCCCTAGAATTAATTGGACTGCTTTATCTATGATTTAATATCAAAATCCAATAGAACCAGTAACAGTACGCTATTCGAGAAATAATTTATAAGAAATCGGATAGATCTATCCAAAAAACGAGCCTAGGGAGGTGTTTCCCGCCATTTCTCTTATGATATTAGTTACCAAATCGGTTACCTTTAACGTTAATTCGATTGCGATTCCATTTGATTCCATTAACGGTCAGCAGAATAAACAAGATACCGAAAATGCAGTTTAACTTCATATTGAAGTTCACGTCGTCACTTGAGTATTAAAAATATTTGCAAAAAATGATTATAGTTACAGTCTTTTGCTTCTTTTAGCAAAAGTGTCACGTAATAACTGGCAGGCGCGTAAATTGTAGTCGAATTATATTTGGAGCACATGAAACAACGCATTTATTCAATTCACCTGTGCCCCACCATAGAAAACCACAACAATAACAGGAGATTCGACAAAAACCTGTCATTGTGAAATTTGCGGTTTGAAATGCAATCAAGCAAGTCCGACGGATGTAATCATCAAATGCTGGTGACCTGTAAGAAGATTTCCAAATAAAAGACGAGTGAAGAATGAAAAGACATGAAAAATTCTGACTTTGAAAGTATGTGCTCTTTTTAATTATTGATGTTACCTTGAAGCAAATACCGCCAAGTGTCAACATGACTTAATTGCATTTCAAACGAAATTCACTCTATTATCTTGATTTTGTGGAATTTGCAATTATTGTTTAAACAATAGATAATGAAGCTGGCAAATAAAAAATATGTTAAGGAATTCTCGTTGACCTTAAATCGAGATACATTTCAGCAAATTAATGAATGCATTCATATTAAATTATGGAAAACCTATAGAGGAGCATCGGAAATGACTGCACGAGTTAATTGTTCACATAAATGACCTTAAATGTTCAGTGACAAGCGCTCCCAAGGTGTAACAAGTGCGGTTGATAAGTACTTGCCATAAACATTGTTTAATATTCTGTCTGTCATGCCATATCAATATCTCAATTGGCAAATACACTGACTATTTCTGAGAATGGTTTAGTAATGCAAACGAACGTCAGGGTATCCATTAAATCCCAAGTACTATACCTATTCTAATTTCAAATTTAACGGCTAATTAAATAACTATTCATTACGATTTCCAATTATGTTGTCTGAAATAAAATTGCACACGATTTACCCTAAAAAGTTACTTGAAAATTATCATTAATAACATGCAAGCGCACAAACATTTATTTATTGAAAAATTGTTATACATGGGAACCGCTCGGTAGCGGAGTGGTTAACGTACAGAGTTGTGATACCGATGGTGTTGGGTTCAATCCCCGGCAGGGCGTGGTAGTTTAAATCCATTATTGGGTCGGCAACCTTATATAATGCCGTAAAAACATGAAAAGTCTACCGAGCAGCTATTGGAAAGAGGGGCAGTTCAGAGTCTGTAAAAACGTGGTTGCAGTACGTTTTTCCACGAAACCCCACATTGCATGGAGCGGTAGAATGGGGTAGTGAATATATGTATAGATTCTCTGGGACGTCAAGTAAAGAGTCACAGTTAAACCTGCAGTGCTCAAGCGGCTAACTTGTGATTGCGCTAAAAGATTAGACACAGCTGAGCAATTCTGCTTAAATAATTGAAATGTCTTCCCCTTCTTCACCTCCCTTTCAGTGCCGTTAACACCTTGCCGATGGTTAGCCCACAACTTGATCACTTGAGTCGCCGACAGCTCAGGACAATTATAGGTTTCTACACAGGTCATTGCTGCCTGAACAAACCTGCACAAGATCGGTATCGTAGTGTATGGAATATTCTAGATGCTGAGACCTTGAATGCGAGGCAACTGCTGTCCTACCCTCGGAGCAAAATCCTGGAACTTGCCCGCGACTTTATCTGGCTGTATGGTGGTGTAGGACCTATTCAAGGGATGAGGCACAATGGGCTTAAGTGCAGCGTGTGGCTACACACGCCCTCGAAAACAAAAGGATGCCAGCAAACAATTTACAATGCGAATGCGGATGTGACAAAAGGAAATACTGATTAGAACTGACTGAGGCCGAAAGCATTAACAAGTTTGACGGCTTGCGTTTTCTACAACAGTAGTTGCAATCACTACAAACTTCAATTCCATGAAAAAATACAAATGAAAGTTGAAAGTTGTTCCTCGAGTATCGGGATACGCTATATACATGTGTACATAGAGAAAACTGCATCCTTGCCAAGTCGCGAGGGGAATATGGAGGCGGACCGCCTTGCCCAAGCGCTAGTCACAACTCCCACCTTCGGACCCATCCCCACTTGTGGTCTGTTACGATCGCACTGAAATAAATACATCGAGGAGAGGGAGCAGAGCAATAAAAGGCCCGCTGGCAGGAAACCGCCGGTTGCAGGCAGGCTAAAGTAACCTAAACCTTACCAACCGAACCTAAAACCAAACCTCAGTAAGCTCCCTTGGATTTTAAGCATGGGCTATAGTACAATGGGCCTTTTAAGGCCGCAGTGCTTGTGGTATAAGTCCCATTAGCCCACCCCTTAAAATAATAAAATGTGGCGACAAATAGAATCCAAATACTTCAGGTTGATTCGAGAACCCCAGAAGGAGCATAAAAAGCACAAGAGACCCATGTTAGTTTAGCAACCCGCTCGTAATTGAAACACCCGATAAATTGAGATCTGATTACACGATTCAAGAAGAATAAAAAGCATACATTTTTATGATATGAATTTTAATGAATTCTGTATGATTTATTACATGGAGAGTATCGCTGCCGTCGGACCATCCAATTGCCAAATAGGAGGAAATGTCCTATCTTCTGTCACTCTTGAAATTGTACTTAATCCTGAATTCTTTGCCATTACGGTCTTCCAAATTATCCACAAAGGATAAGACTTGGTCCAGATGAGGAGGCAAAATCAGCTGGACCTGCTCGTCCTCGCTGTCCGAATCAGGTTCCCTCTGTGTCTGGATTTGCCAAGGATTCATATTCTGCAGCATTTGCTGTGTTGCCTGGATTTCGGCCATTTGTTGATTTTGTTGCATCATTTGAATCTGTTGAATCTGTTGCATTTGATGCAATTGGTACATTTGCTGCATCTGATGCATATGTTCCATCTGTTGCATTTGATGAATTTGTCCCATCATCATTAGCTGCTGGTTCATATTCCATGAAGAGGCCTGGGCCGGTGCGGTCGAATGGGAGCAGGATGCAAACGAATTCGATGATATCTGTGAAGGGCAGTGGTGCCCTTTTGGGTGGTACCGGCAGACTTGATGGCCAGCTTTCGAATGATTATCTCCTTTGTAATACATATTGGCAGGATTCATTGTTTAATTGACAGGTAATTTGGAATTTTGCGGAGGATAATGTGAACTGGTTCGCCTATTAAAATAGACTGAATATTCGTATAAACATTCTACTAAGCAACTATTGAAAGTCAATTTTTTTGCAAGCTTTTTCAGCCGACTCGATCCTTTATTTTTAATCTCTTACTACATGTAAAATAAAGTAAGAACTAGATATTTATTCCATAAACTGCTTGTTTAAAATTGGCAAAAATGTCAATGAGGTCTTCATTAACGCATGATAAGTTGACCAGATTTAGTTCCAATTGGAAGTGCAAATAATTATTTCAGAAATGAAGGGCATGAAAGTAAAACTCACAAGAAAACAAAGAGTTAGATAGTTGGGAGAGGTATGGACAATGATGACGTGAAGTCATCATCAAAAATGGTCAGACAGAAAAATTGCAGGAAAAGGGATGGCCACGGAAAATTAAATAAATACTGGATAAAAGACTTTTTTTGTTACGTCAGGATCGGTCTACCTTCCGGTTCCCCGCACCTCGGTCCTTCCGGTCCCTTTATCCTATTCACCTGGATACGCACAAGGCGATTTGGTACGGGTACAATTATCAGGCTCGATGACCTGCCTTAACTAAAAGGCTTTCGGGGGATAGGATGAAGGAATAGCTGCGGGGTGAAGGATTGGAAGGAAGGAATAGGTGGCGAAGGTCCTTGGTGTAGTGACGCAGTGGTGCACGGCTCGACCAGGACTTCAGGATCGCACGGGAGGTGGACTGAAAGAGACCGGTTCGTGGCAAGCACCGTTGCGCGACAGCACTGGGGCTCCCGAATGAACGCGGGTCAGTTCTTACAGCACGATATATATTTGAACAGCTACCGCAATCGTGATAACGGCGTACAGCGATAGGTGTGCCGTATCTGGCCGTTGCGGGTGTGCTGCTGGTTACGTGGTTATACAGATCTAGACAAAGGGCTGTGTTTAATTTATAGCCTACTAGAGGAAATAGCCCCGGCATTGCCCGCGGAGGATGAAAATATGAATTACAATCAACGGAATATAACGGAATATAATTTGTAATTTCTTTAATAACCTTTTCAAA
>JAOEHK010012546.1:0-11437 GCA_025447835.1 Labidoglobus nevermanni | reverse complement strand
CCGGTGAAATATTAAACAATGGACAGAAATATATTGTACATAAAGCCTTAAACTTGTTGGATTCTTCTTAACAAAACGAATAATTGTTGGATTTTGGTTGCAAATAATGAAAATACTAAAATTTAATAATGTGTGTTGTTTTATCCATGTGATCTTTTTTCAGTGTGTTCTTTTCTCTCTGTTCTTTTCTCTTGTGTTCTTCTCTCATGTAACCCGTTCAAGGAAAGCACTCAGTGCTCTACGACACGCTCTCCCAAGTGCAAATTGTTGTACATCGACAATTAATTATCAGCGATGTTTCATGCCATGCCTTTACGTTATTGATTGCGTGCCAACATTGCCTTGCCTTGCATTAGAATCAATCAACAGAATTCATTTACGGTAATGGCCAAGGTTGCCCTCACCAGTCCGCTTCCATCTCTAGGTGTTCACGTTCACCTATTATATCCACAAGTTGAAGTTTAAACTCATTTCAAATTGCTGTGTTCACTTAATTGACTTAAGAATGCTATGATGACTATTTATGGCAAAATTGTCGAAATTATCTGCTCCTGCAAAAAAGCAAGTAGTTCATAATTATTTTCATAATCATATTAATGCGCTCTAATACTTAAGTAACATGTTTATTGTAGGAGCTGGTGTAAAGCGCCTGAAATGTCCGTAAACCGCATCGTCCCGGGTGTCGCATCCCTTAATGGGAAGATCTACGTTGTGGGCGGTGAGCAGGAGTCAATTAGTTTATCCTGCTGCGAGTGCTTCGATCCCAAAGAGACGTTTTGGAGCGTGATCGCCACTATGTATGTTCCCCGATGTGAGTTCGGACTCACTGGCCTGAACGGGCACTTGTTCGCCATGGGCGGATGGAGCGGCGACGGCATCGACGGCACCATCGAGTGCTACGACCCGAAAGTGGACGCCTGGAGCCTGGTAGGCACTCTGCCGCAGCCGAGGTTCAGCATGGGCGTGGTTAGCTACGAGGGGTTGATCTACATGGTCGGAGGGTGCTCGGAGAGCGAGCGCTTCCTGCAAGATCTCCTCAGCTATAATCCGGCCACTGGCGAATGGCGCTCGCTGCCCTCCATGTTCCTGGCGCGCTCTCAGATGGGCGTCGTGGTCCTCAATGACCATTTATACGTCGTCGGCGGCGATAATCGCCACCAGGTGTTGAATTCGGTGGAAAGGTATTCGTTTAAGAAGGTGAACACGGATGGGGCGGTATTGCGCAGCCGCTAACGATCTCGTATTCCAGAATAAATGGACAACTGTCCCGAAAATGCTGGTCGCGCGGAGCAGACCTGCGGTGGCTGCTGTCGATGGCCTGCTCTACGTCATCGGAGGGACGAAAACAAAAGAAGACTTCTATCGAACGCAGTACACGATATCCACGGTGGAGTGCTACGATCCGGTAACCAACCTATGGAGCGAGTGTCCGGAGTTACCGGAGAGTCGCGCCGAAGCGGGTGCGGTTGTCATCTGAGCACCTATTATTCAATAACAATATGATAGGAGTGCCATTAAGATACAAAAGCCAAAGATGAAATCCCTGTCCCAGGGAAATGCCAGAATCCCTAGAGATTTGATTTGAAGCTTAAAGCTACTCATTTTTTACTGTATTGGCTAATCTATTGCTTTTATTATTTACTAGTGGAGTACCCAGCATTGCTTGGGCTTTACTACTATTTGCACATCTACCCGTCCACCTGTTAGGAATCGGTTCCAGTGTTGTGTCCCGCTATCTCAGCCTACTTGATATGGCATGGAAAATGCATTCCCGTGCGCATTCGTTCGGTAAATAATCGTTGCTTAGCAACGAACGACGACGCATGCGCAGTAGACTGTATTCGAGCGGTATTGCCGTGCCGTTTGTCGTGAAAAGTGTTGGTTTTTTCGCCATAACTTTCGAACCATGAGTTTCCTTGAATTTTCCTTTGCGTTAGTAATGTCCCAGAGCTACACGGAACATGCTCAATATTTCATTTCCATCGAATTGTTTGTATTTTCGGAGTATATCGAGAACATACACATTCATTCATTTTTATATATAGAGATTTCACCCTTTCCCAATGGAATCGTTATATAATTTTGCACGTTATTTTGTTTTATTATTGCACGTCATTTCCTTAAGGAAATAATCGAACAGAGTTGTCATTTTGCCATCTCCCGGGATTCAATCAAATCTCTATGGATTTGATAAATCGCGAATTCTGCCATATACATATACAGGATGTCCCAAAATTAACGCAAGAAGTAATTTTGATAGAAACCACAGGTTTATAATTAAAAATTATAATCTTTTTATTGATTTGTATAGCGAAATTAAAATCTTGCATGAATTTTGGGACACCCTATATAATGATGGCACTTAAATAAGCACAGAAAGAGAAATATGCGTATTGTTAAGAACAATATTTCTATTATAAGCGATAATCGCATAAACGATCGAATCCCAATTTCAATGTTTCAACACAATCTGATCAATTGATTGATCAGATATGTATCAAATGAATGCAATTAAACCATTGCAATAACGCAATCAAAGTTGCGTAGAGATTGATTAACCTTTCTAAATGGCTTAATAGTAATTACGCTTGTTTTGCTTCAGTACACAATTATTTTAGGTCAGGTTTTCTGCTTTTGAGTGCTTGAGCATTGATCTACTTAAATATATTAATAATTTTTAGAAAGTTGCCTATGAGTAACGTAAAGTGTTGTTCAAATTTGAAAAATGTCAAAAATGTCATGCGAAACAAAACTTGCAACATATTTGCAAACTACTGATATCGTCATCATTCTAAGTGTAATGGCACATAATTGTGTGTTGTCTGCAATTAATATCAAATGGATGCGTATTCTTAATTTTTAATTGCGTTACAAATTATTCTATTATTGGCCATTGTCATTTTCATAACCTAAAAGCATCTGCGTTGATTTCTTCAAAGGCGCTGTTTCTTCTCGGATTTCAAGCAATTAATTTCGTGCATCAAATTATTGGTAAACAAATTAAAAAGTGCGTAATCTGTAGTACATGTAGATATGTTGCTTTGAATGCGAAACTGGATTGGGACTCATATTTCCTGTATAAACACGCATCAGTGTAAGTTTTATTGATCCCAAGCAAACGACGAACAAATCAATAATTATTCTCCAACTCAACATTGCGCACACAGAAATTCAATTCTATTGAATGAAAGTAATCATCGGCATCAGGAAACGTTGTTGGCGTTGCTGAATAGTGTGATTTCATAACAAATTGCTTAAATAGCATTCTAACCTAAAATTTGTTTCCCTAGTTTCTTATCAGCATAACATTTAACAGTTGAAATCTTTTGGCCTGCAGAAAGATTGAGCCATGTACAATGGAATTGGTTTGGCAACGGCAAGAGGTTCAGGCACGAATGGTCACGTCCAAAGGAACTGGGCGCTGGTTCGGCCCAAGGAAAAGGAGAAAACTTATCGCACCGAGGAGGATTTGGCAGCTTTGGAAGCTTCCACCTTCAAGCAACCCAACAAGGAGATCCTGGACCATGAACGCAAACGAAAGATCGAATTGAAGTGCGCTGAATTTCAGGACATCCTTGAGGAGCAAGGGTAACATCATATTTGATCCCTAGACTGCATTTATTCATATGGACAATCGTTTGCAGATATTCAGCTGAAGCCATTGCCAATAAGATCAACAACTACAGGACCATGTTGATGTCTCACGAAGGAAAGCCGGAGAAAGCCCTGGATCAGTGGGGCCGGCCAAGGTAGGATAAAGCTCAAGTTATTGTATTTCGTATCTAGTTGCGCAATAAATGAGCATATGCGAATGCAGCGGGGGTGTCCCAGAATCCAACATGAAATACCGGAATTTCCGGGTGGCTTTCGCCAGTATTGATCGGCGCTGGGATGCTGCGTGTTGCAGCAAACTTACAATCGCTCCCCCACTTTGGAGCTAGCGGAAAAGTCGAAGGACGAACATGTTTGCTTATGATTTAGTCGCAATCGAAACTAGCCATGAGCTCACTCGGCCGAGAATTTCGGCCGTGTGTCCTCCGGTATTGTTAATCTTGCATTCCGGACATGTGAGCGCCTCATCTAAGCAAATCAATTTCAAAATCATCATGTCTTCCACAAACACGACTTTTCCCACAAAGTTCGACATGTCGGGCAGTCTGCAGTGTTGCGAGAAACGAAGTCTTCCAAGAAAATTCGTGATACTTGTAGCTTCTAAAGAGTGAAGTCATATTTCTATGAAATAGCATCGGGTTATCGATTAGAATATTCCAGCCTAAATTATAGAAAATGTATTTGGGAGGAGGTGCACCGCACTCGCATCAAGCACCAAATCGTGGTCGCTATTCTGCAGTCGATGAACGCATCCTTTTCGAACGGTTGTGGCGTGGGGCGCTCTGCCAAGCTCTGGGGCCGAAAGTCGCCACACAAAAGCTCTCATTACCGTCTCTTCGGACCGGAATGCGAGCTTGCTGCTGCCATTGCCATTGCGAGCGCCAAGAGAATGATCATTGTTTGATTTCGCCTGCCCAGCACAGAGCAATGCGTTCTATTGCCAGGTAAAACAATGGATCAGGCTACAATCATGTTACTCATCCTTTTTTTCATTTGACAGTCTTCCTTGACTTAATATTAAGCGTTCTGTATATAAATTTAGCGATTATCCTTCGTGCCTGGACTATATCTTTGTCTGTTATGCATCTCTCCAACTCTGTATTAGAAAGAGAGCAACAAAGAAATGATAGACATGAGAATTCCAGAAATAGAAACATGAGAAAGCATGATTATTCTTTATCCCTTCATTTCTGGCCCATATCTTATTCTCTTATCCATCTCTCTAATCTTGCATTATATACCTTCACCTCTGGTCGATATCTTGTTATTTTATCCTTCTCTCCATTTTTGCACTAGCAACAGCAAAAAAAGAAATAATTTACATGAGAAATCTGGATATAGAAACATGAGAAATCATTATTATCCTTCATACCTTCAACTCTGGTCTATATCTTATACTTTTACCCATCTATGCAATCTTGTATTAGAATTAGAGGAAAAAAAGGAACGATAGACAGAAATCCAGAAATAGAAACATGCAAAATCATGATTGTCCTTTATACCTTCGCCCCTGGTCTATATTTTATTAATCTGGCTATTTCTGGAATCTTGTCTTAGCAACATAGTAAAAAAGAAACGATAATCATGAGTAATGCACAAATAGAAACATGAGAAAGCATGATTATTGTTTATCCCTTCATCTCTGGTCTATATCTTATTATCTTACCCATCTCTCCAATCTTGCATTATATACCTTCGCTCCTGGTCGGTATCTAGTTATTTTATTGTTCTCTCCATTTCTGTATTAGAAACAGCAAAAAAAGAATAATTGACATGAGAAATCTGGATATAGAAACATGAGAAATCATGATTATCCTTCACACCTTCAACTCTGGCCTATATCTTATACTTTTACCCATCTATGCAATCTTGTATTAGAATTAGAGGAAAAAAAGGAACGATAGACAGAAATCCAGAAATAGAAACATGCAAAATCATGATTGTCCTTTATACCTTCGCCCCTGGTCTATATTTTATTAATCTGGCTATTTCTGGAATCTGGTTTTAGAAACAGAGTAAAAAAGGAACGATAGTCATGAGAAATGCAGAAATAGAAACATGAGAAAGCATGCTATTCTTTATCCCTTCATCTCTGGTCCATATCTCATTCTCTTATCCATCTCTTCAATCTTGCATTATATACCTTCGCCCCTGGTCGATATCTTGTTATTTTATCCTTCTCTCCATTTCTGCATTATCAACAGCAAAAAAAGAAATAATTGACATGAGAAATCTGGATATAGAAACATGAGAAATCATTATTATCCTTCATACCTTCAACTCTGGTCTATATCTTATTCTTTTACCCATCTCTGCAATCTTGCATTAGAAATAGAGCAAAAATTTGAAGGATATGAGATGTCCAGCTATGGAAACAAGAGAAATCGTGATTATCCTTCATAGCTTCTATCCTGGTCTATATCTTATTCTCGTATCCATCTCTGCAATTCTGTATTAGGAACAGAGCAGAAAAGAAATGATAGATATGAGAAATGCAGATATACAAACATGAGAAATGAAGGTACTCATGATCATTCAAATGTCTATACTCTATCCTTATTACGCGATTATCGAAATGTGCTTCCGACCAACTGAACTCTCCTTACCTACTTATTTTTGTAGAAATATTGCCAATGTCAAAGCATGTTTCGATAGCAGAATTTTCTCTGGAGCGAGTCACCCCATGATAATATGCGTTTGAAGTTGCATGAGCCGCAGGGTGGGATGTATGGCTTGAAGGGTGCTTATCGATCCAAATCGGAGAATGAAAACAGTGTCGAGTTGCGCTCAGTTTCACCTAATAAACTTGCCCAGTTTGTTTACATCGATATCATTACTTCGTTATATCGCAAATAAAACGCGGCGAAATATCTACAGAAATGGTTTGCTGCAATAGCAATCATAATGATTCAGAGTAGGTCTATTGTAAATTGTTGCAGAGTCTGTTGCAGCGTTACGGTTGTCTAAGGCCGCTTCAATGTTACAGTGTCACTGAAACACATCAAGTAGCCGAGGCACAGCAGGAAAAGAACGCGAAACTGCGCGAAGCATTCGGGATAAGCGAGTATTTCGTGGACGGCAGCAGCTTTGATCCGGATCGGCAGGCGAAAGAAGACGTTGCGCGATCGAATGCTATCGCCGAGAAGAAGCTGGACAAGGAGGCAAGTGGGCGATACCACTTGGTCCGCACTCCCAGCCCGGTGCCGCAAGTCGCACCGCATAAGGACAGTGAGAAGAAAAGCAAAAAGCGCAAGAATAGGTATGCAATTTTGAAATCTCTTCGTATTTCCGCCATCGTTTTATTAATGGCACTCTTTGCATGCAGTTGCTCCAGTGAAGAACCCACGAAGAAGAAGAAGAAATCAAAGAAGCGCAAAAAAGAAAGGTATTTGCCATTTATCGTTAATTCCGGTTCTAGGACATATCCCCACAGGATATTTGATCGTAGGTCCTGTGCGTGGGCAATTGTCCTACGAGCAAATGTCCTGTGGGGATATGTCCGGTCACCGTTAATTCCACATCTACATATATCCAAAACGTCTGAAACATCAACAGCTTCGTAAAGCTTAATAAGTCGCTTTCATACATTAAAGAAACGAGCATTGTCATTGTGGAATGAAGAAAATCATATTTTCGTGCGCCTAAGCTCATTGAAGCTCAAAAATATGATTTTACATTGAGCTGATTGCATCAAGACTTTGCTTAAGTTGGCTCAATTTGTAATTAATTGTGATCTTGGACGTGTTTCTTGCGGTACCAGTGCTGGTGGGTACACAATTAATCTAAACCCAGGTAATGTTAACGTAATCATCTCTAGCTTTCTGCCGCAAGCTACATTCTTGCATTCGTACCTAGTGAAAGAGCAGTTGCGTCTAGAGATAAGTCTCTCTCCCAGATTTGTTCTGCGCTTTGCTTCAGTACGCTGAAGTGAACGCACTTGTTTTCTCTTCGCGCAGATCTGGAAAGGATAAGGATAAGAAGAAGCGCAAGAAGAAACGCAAGCGTCATGTAAGCTCCAGCGACGAGGAGTCGACGTCGTCCTCCGAGGACGAGTCCAGCGCGGACGAGCGGCGTCGGGAGCGCAAGAAGCGCAAGAAAGACGTGAGTAGGCCATCGCGATTGTTCGCGTCGGAATGCTTTACGTTTCGTTTTCTAATATCCACACAATGTCCCAGTACTCATCAATTCTCATGCATTCGTTTCATTCGCTTCATTTCGCGACGTTTTTCGTATCAACGTTGCTTTCCTTCATTGCCGTTCCGTTACCATTCACTGTTACAAGTGGGTAGCATTTGCCAATCCATGGATGGCGCAAAGGAAGTATGCAGTCTAATTCTTCTTACGTTCTCAATTCATTGATTGATTGGTTGGCGAATTGGTGGCGAAACGTAGACACCGTTTGCTCAATTTGTTGTTTTCCGTTTCATTTGCGTTTGCGTTCAAACTTATTGCTGCTGCATGTATGGCGATTTTGTTTTTTCAAACAGTAAACAACGATTGTTCTGTTCTGAACTTTTTGCGCTCATTAATAGGATAGCCTGACTGGTGAATTGTTATTGTAAGTACTTTTGGCACCGCCACGCGGGCCTAGATTCGACTGCATGCATATTACTTTCTTAACTAATTCAAAAATCAACGAAATCGGAGTAAAAACAATGTTTACCCATCAATTTCATGACGATTTCAGTCCTCAATTGCATTCACACGTGAATTGCGAAACTCATTGCTGTCTAAATCAATGCTAAATTACATTCAAAATTGCACTTCTTCGTTAGCAATTGATGTCTCAACGGTTATCTTCAAACTAAAGTTATATATTGTGCATATACCGATTGGTTTTCACGTAATCTTTGCAACAATGACGAGCGAAATGAATCTCTCATTAATTGCGATTGATCTTTCATCAGAAAAAGAAGTCCAGCAAGAAGAAGCGCAGCCGATCGTTATCAAGCTCGCGTGAGAGGTAATTTTCGAATTCAAGCAAATGTTGCAACCCGTTCTAACGCGTCTTTCTTAGTTCGCCGGCGACGAAACGATCGGCAAAGGCTGACAAACTAAAGGCGAAAGCTAAGGCAACTGAGAGAACAAAAGAAAAGCGCGACAATAATAATTGGAAGGGTGTGCCGAAGGAATCTCGGCGATCGCGTTCGAAAGAGCGCTCGAAACGTAACCAGAATCACATTTCCCATCAAAAGTACAATAGATCACAATCAAATAGCAGAAGTAGATCCCCGGAGCGGCGAAGAGAGCGAAATGCAAGCAGAGAGAGAGAAAGAGAATGCGACAAACGGATGAAACGTGATAAGGCGGACGATTTAAAGCGAAGCTGGAATAAACGTGAGGAGAGAAGTGAGTCGCCATCGCGAAGGCGTTCAAGTCGAAGCAACGAACGCAGAACATCAACAGAACGTCATCACAAGGTATCGTGGACCTCATCACGAAGAAGCGTTGATCGCGACCGGTTGCAAAGGGAGCGCAATGTGGATAGGAACAGGTACAGGCGAGACAGGCGGGAGCACTCAAGGTCTCGCGAGAAACCTCGCAGAGACTATTCGGATGCTGCCAGGAGGAATACTTCGAGTCGGGGCGATAAACAGAAGGATAATAATGTCAGATCTCCTGGCAGGAGGACCCCGGAGCAGAATAGGAATCATGAGGAGGTGTTACAGAGTCCAGAACTGCAGAGGGCAAGAAAATCAAGGAGCTCACCACAATTTGCAGAGCACACGCCCAAGCGCTCTGAGCTGCTGGACCGGAAGGTCTCTTCAAGTTCGCTGAATGAACATAGCGACGTAAAGGAGCAGGTGAATCAAAGAAAGAGTGAGGAGCGAGCACGAGAATCTAATCACAATGCGACTCCGACGCAGGTAGTCAATATAAGGGATGTTAGGGAGAAAATAACTGCTGAACGCAAACACGATGAGCTTAGTAATGTTGCATCGATAAAAAGGGCCGAGCATCAAAGGTCTCCAAGCATGCCTCAATCACCTGAGCGTAAATCAACTCCGCCGATATCAAGTAATAAGAAGAAAGTCACTCTGAGCAAATCGCTCACGCCGGAACATAATAAAGATGCGAGACGAGCGAGTCCGGCGCCGGCAGCAAACAGCCCAGAAGCTGTATTGAGGAGCAAGAAAAGGTCGCCACGAGCACAAGTTCCTGTTGTGCGATTGCATGCATCGAGCGATGAAGAGGGATCGGAGCGCGAGTGCGACCGCGATGTGGATGAAGAGCGCGAAAAGGAGCTGCGAATGCTGAGGTTGTTGAAGTCTGGACTTGCTGCGAAGGCGAAGGAAGCGCTCGAAAAGAAAATTATACCAGTAGCGAAGCCCGTTCGAATCCTGAGTCCGGTTCCGGCCCAAATTGTCACCAAAGTGGTTCATCAGCCAGCAGCCAAATCGCCAAGTATCGAAAAACCATCAGAGCCGAGAGACGACAAAGACGCTAAAGAAGACAGAAAGAGCCGCAGCAAGTCATTGGAAAGCAAGCGCAAATCGAAATCGCGCAGCAGTTCCAGATCGTCCTTCAGGTAAGTCAAAGAAATCAAGTCACTTTCTGGACTTGTCATTACATGCGACTTGTAGCTCTCGACGAAGTCGCACTTCTTCTACATCCTCGAGCAGTACGCATTCATCGCGTTCGAAATCTAGGTCTAGATCAAGGTCAAGGAGTCGCTCCACCTCACGATCCCGAAGTTCGTCTAGCAGTTCGGCATCTTCGCGGTCGCGATCACCTTCAATTCCACGAAGACATGGATCGCCTAGTTTCCTTGACAGAAGAAGGATTACGAGGTAAACAGTTTCGGGCGTGAGGAGATGACAACAATCCTCATTTCAAACTTGTACCTATTAAGCACGTAATTTGATTTTGTAATGCATACTTAATTGGATTTATTTTACAGGAGTTGAAATTGTTGCGTTCGTAATTTGTTGGTAATTTAGTTTGAACTGGCGGCACTTTCATGCAAGGTCAACAATTTCATATTTACAATTTGTGTGTTCGCTACCTACGGAATTTGTTTATAATTTATCAACAATTTCGTGTAGTTACAATATTATTTGATATCATTTATTGAAAGGCAAATGATGACACTAATAAATCGTTTGGTTCTATGATTATGCTGTTCCACCTGATGCTTTGTGTGAGTTGATTGTGCATTTGATATGATTTCGGTAAGTGCATGAATGTTTTAATTTTTTCTACGCGTTCGCTTTGTAGATGCGCATTCATCATTGTTTAAACACTAATGATTGCTATCTACTTGTGGTACTAACAGTGCGCGCAAACGGCCTATTCCTTATCATCGGCAAACTCCCACGTCGCCTTCATCAGCGAGCAGTGCGAGCAGCAGCCCTGCAACCCCTTACTACCACGACCGCCAGCGGAGTGCTTCGCACTCGCTTAGCCCATCGCTTACAAAGCGCCTCCTCTCACCAGACGACTTTCATTAACGCTTTCTTTCGATTGCTTACTTCGCCGGCAAATGCAAACTAACACCTTATTACCAGCTAACGTTTCTAGTCAAATGTTATTCAAGGATAATGTAATTCAAATCTATTTATTGCCTTACGCATTAGAAATAATATTTATTAACTCATATGTGAGCAAATAATGCAGATAATTAATCTAAGTGCATAGTGTGCAATTTGTTTTCAATTCACATTTTATTTAAATCGTTATTTTATGATGTACAAGGAAGTTCACGAAATAGGATAGGAGAAGGCCAAGAACGAATTCACATGCTTATCACTAGAGACAGGATTTTAGGCAAAATGCCTTTTTGTTTTGATCCAAGGCAAATTAGAAATAATTCAAAATCTACATG
>JAOEHK010012514.1:0-11440 GCA_025447835.1 Labidoglobus nevermanni | reverse complement strand
ATTTGATTTTGATCTTTTGTTGATTTCCATTGATTCTAATAGATTTAATTTGATACTTTTGTTGTTGATATGCAAAAATTTGAAGTATGGAGTTTAAACTATTAAATGCCACTTCCATCAACTATTTTCATGAAGATTCCGTTGATTAGACAGACTTCTTCAGGGACGCAATATAAAAAATGAAATGCATGATATAATGAGAATCGAAAGGGTACTTTCCAACATTACATTACTCAAATATCATTTGATTTGATAATGCTGAATTTTCAGTTACAACAAATAAACATGCATTATCACCAAGTATACAATTGAATCCGGCTGTAAGCCCAAAACAATGTCGACATGCATGAAGCAACTAACATGAAGTAGCTTGCAGTTTAATTTGTCGCAGCAGTACCATTCTTCAGTGATTACAGATGTAAATATTGAACGTCCATCATCTCATTCTGCCCGCTCAAGCTTACTCAGCTTCCATTCGAGGCCACTCTACAGACTTTCTGAACGCAACTTCTTCGTAATGGAATCCAAAAGCAAGTAAGTGTTTCATCATTATATTATTAATAGGTGAGTACTTACCTTGCAATGCTTGTGTCTAGCTGGTTTTTAAGTAATTCACAACAATTGCCTCGTCAACGCACTCTTCGTCTTGGCCTCCATATTGATAGCCAGGTCATATGTTTGCCACATTTACTTCCGGCTGCCATTTGTCCGGTTTGAAATTGAATCCAGAACGGAACTCCGGGAAAAAATAAGCTTTTCTTGGCATTTTTTGCCAACATTTCAAGTCAATATTATTAAAAACTGTTTGCGAACCAAGTGTACCTACGGATTTCAAGATGGAGCGAGGGCTGAGGTAAGGTGACCCACTCTCCCCGAAGGTGAACAGAACAGGACTCATCTACCACAAGAGGCATCAATGTTTAGCATTTGCGGACGACGTCGTGTTAGAGAGGACTGCGATAGGACAGGAGAGGACTTAGAATTAATTGAGAAAAGACAAAATATATGACTTGGACAGAGGGAGAGTACAACAGCAACAATGAGCTCAGGATTAGAACAACCGAGGGAGACTGGCTCCGTTTTCAGGACGTAGAGAGGTTCACGTATTAGAGGTCCGTTTTCACCTGGCGGCCAGACATGACCGAAGAACTGCAAGCGAGTCTCATGGCAGCAAACAAGTGTGCAGAATATGGAGGACAAAATGGCGTCGAGGGTAGCAAGGCCAGACTCTACAAAACAATAATCCAGGCAGTGGTTTTATACACGGGTGAAACATGAGAAAAATGCTTCGAAGAATTTACATAGGCAAGCGGAGGGAGGGGAAATGACAAAGAAGATATAATGCAGAACTAAGGACACTGTGCAAGGAGGCGGTTATTGTAGGATTAGTTAAAGCGCATAGGATAAGATGGTTAGGACATATGGAAAGAATAGAGCAGGGAAGGACAGCAAAAGCTGTGCATAGGCACATGGAAGGAAGTGGAAGAGGACCTAAGAAGCGATGGGCCAACTAGGCCTAGAGAGCTTAAAAAAAAGAAGAAATTTATCAATTCCTCAAACATGTTCACACATCACTACATGTAACTTCCATTGGTCCCTGAGTTTTCCCTTTTCTCTTTACTTCATATGTTGGATTTTAAATTGCAAAGCTCCATCTTGGGAATGCAACTCAACGATCCTCTTCTAAAAGATCTCAACTGATACATGACCGCGGCTCTCAATTCAAAATGCGCATTACAATAAACCGCTTAATGTGTAATACCCCTTGACCCCTTGATGAACAGCACGGACCTGAGGAATCTCCTGATTTGCAGGATGGAGCCCCTACTGGAGACCTATAGATCAGATTATCAGATTATCTATATCTACAGTTAATTTCCTTGACTTTATTCGAATTTCCAACATTTACTCGCCATTCTTTTGTCGAAATTTGTTCACATTGTTTTTGTACCTTGCAGCACCCTCGATATGGATACAAACCAGTTGCCAGAGAACAATAATGGTGAACCTAAACAGGACTTAGATGACTTCAGCTCAGCATTGCTAGCTGCTACCTTAAACGCAATAGAATGTGGACCAATTCCTACGTACGAAGACGTTTTTCACACGTTGAAGAATCCCCCGGAATGGTCAAAACGCATAATTGATTTGATCCCGCGCGGGGAACACGTAATTGCCAATGCAAACTTCCCCTGCCACCTGAGGGACAATAAGACCGTATGCCCTCCGCGTTTGGACAAGTCGTTGACGTCCAGGACTATAGTTTGCCATGATATGCGCAACGGGTACCTTCTGGATAGATTCGCCGACCCGGTGCGCATTGGCAACGGGTACACTTTCTACATGTGGCAATGCATCGATGCCCTCATATATTTCTCGCATCATTTTATCACAATTCCACCACTCCAATGGATCAACGTTGGCCATCGCAATGGGGTGCAAATACTGGGCACCATTCTCACCGAATGGACGCAGGGCGAGAAGATGTGCGCAACGATCTTCAAGGATCGCGACACCGTGCAGACTTTCGCAGACGCGATTGTAGCGCTAAGCGAAATGTTTAAACTAGATGGGTGGCTGATCAACATCGAGAACCCGGTGAAGAATGTTGCCCTGGTGATCGAATTCCTTAGACTGCTCACGATTCGCATGCACAAAGCTCGGCCAGGGTCGATCGTCATTTGGTATGATAGTGTCACTGACACTGGCGAGCTTAAGTGGCAGAATGAATTAAATTACAACAACATGTAGGTATCCGAAATTCCTCAAGGGAGTCCAGTATGCTCAGGCAAGTTTTGCTTCAGTTGTTACTTCAATGTGTGCGATGGCATCTTCCTGAACTATACCTGGACTCCTCGTAATTTAGCCGCTAGCGCCAGTTTAGCCCAGCATCGATGCTTCGATGTCTACGTAGGTGTCGATGTCTTTGCTAGGAACACAACTTATGCAGCCGGGCCCGAATCATACCAGGTCGGAATTTGTCTCCTTGGTAGAGCGCAGACTAGATTGGTAACCAGTACTTTTGGTAACAGAGTGTCCGCAATGCGCGCGAGGCGTCATTGTCTGTCGCGCTCTTTGCCCCTGGTTGGACTCACGAGTCCATCAAATCCGAGCCCCAAGATGACTTCTTCCAGCGCTTCCTGGACAATGATCGCTTATTCTGGGGCGTCCTTTGGCCATACTTGTACACGCATCCTGTGACCCAATTGTTTGAGACGGACTTCTACATCGGCATGGACGATGTAATGCGAAACACACTGGAAACTTGGGCATTTCGTGGCATTTAGCATTTTCTTTCGTTTCTGTAGTTCCGTTATAATCTGACAAGCCAGCAGCAGCAACTGGCACATGTGGTCGGCTGCAACGTCTTCGAAAGACACTTCACTGGCTCTTATCGTCGTTGCCCCTGTCTGCAGTTGCTGTACGAGGTCTCACAATATGGCATTCAGACATCAGTCCTCCTCAAACGTAACTATACTATAATGGATGCCAGCACATTGCACCACTTGCAGGCAACGTCCATCGACCTCCGCGGCAGTTATGTTTTCTATACCATGACCAGCATTTGTCAAGTGGAAACAAGAGAAGTCAACCTTGATATTGTGCTCGTTATAATGGAGGATAAACGCACTACCAAAATGGTTTTGTATTGCGGTTTCAATAGACCCTTACAACGGGCCACGCACTTCATCAAATGCTTACCGCCAGGACGTACCCACACAATAATGGACTCGTTGAATATAGGCCTAATTACAGACTGCCAGAATTTAAAGTAAGATCACATTCTGGCATTGATATAGAATTGTGAATTGCGCACTTTGTAGGTGTTTCTGGCTGAATTTTCCAAAGTCCGTCAAACTGTTGCACATTTATGGCACTTTTTCCGGTGCTAATTCACTTGTACTGCATGGTTTTGGAATCAGGAAGCTTGATTGAACTATGCCATACACTCATATCTTGTTGATGTAAATATATAATCTTAGACCATTTATATGTAAGTAATATGTGCGAATAAATATATCCCATTTTTTCCAAACCCAAAAATTGTTTTTATTAGATAAAGCTTCAGTTTTATAGAGTATATGAATACAATATCATATGGATATTGTAATTATTTCGCAAACCGCAAGGCCTCATTCATTTGCATTCTATAATCAGTCATTTTCGAAGTCAGATGCATACACTGAGGACATTTAGCAACTTTGCACTGCCACCAATGTCTGAAGGCTTTGTCGAAGTTCCAGCAATTTGGCTCAGTACAAGAATTTTTAGAAGTGCAACTCTGCCAATGCTGAAGAGATGCCATTGTCTGAGAGCACATTGGGTCTGTACATTTACGGCCAACACAAGTATAGATATGCAGAATATTATATGTCTGAAGCCGGTCAGGATTGTCCCACCCAGTATTTTGGCTTTGGGATGCATGGATTCCCGGGAGGATGCCATTGTACCTTTTATTTCGATAGGGCAACGTACAATAGCAATATTTCGGAAATTAAATAACTTTCTATATAACCGGTTTTCAGATTTACTAGGGTAGATTTATTTGTTGAGCTCTAATTGTAATCAAGGAAGTCTCCGATTATTAGCAATAATCTGCCATTTAGAAGAATGAATAATACGTGAACAAGTCCGATAATATATCCAGAGAACATAGAAAACATATTGCAAAGGACTATAATCAATTTCAAAAGATTTCTTGCAATGTCCATTGCCCTTTATGGAAGGCTGCAGTAGAAATGTGAATTTGTTCAAATCCCACTAAACGCTGCCTACTGGGATTGAATAAGCTTTAACAAATTCGACTCTAGGTTTCCATAGCGTTACTTTTTCATGTGGATAAACATATCACATAAGTCAGTGTTTGAGTAGTGAACATCTCCCATTCTTACTCCGATTTCAATTAAAATCCGAATCCGAACAAGATTCGCATATCCAAACCAAAGTGACGGTTAGTTAAGTCGACCTTCGAACGGTTGAAATGGACGATTCTTTGCCGGCCACTCAGGCCCAATTGGTTCCTGACTCAATCAATACTGAACAGGTACCAGTTAGGCAACCATATTCGTCAGATATCGATCTTCATGATGTAAGCGTTCTATATCATATTTCTAAAGGATTATGTTTCATTCAATTACTTCCTGGCTCATTTTTGCCAATAAACCCTCCTTCTGTGTAATAGGGATACCAGCAATCACATGCTAATGGTTACGCACATCTTTTCAATCAGTTAACTACACTAGTCGTCTCGAGAATTTCAGATTCCGAAGAGAAACTAATGCTATTACTTGATTCGGGGGCGAATAGGTTTTCCTAAGCTATTTTAATTAACCCTTGCATTCCTATACTTTAGCCATGATGGTGGTCATGGACGTTAACATGTATTGGAAGATTTCGCCACGACTCTGTGCCTATGAATCATGCTCCCGATTGTTTGTGATATAGGGAATTTTTACGTTCAATATTTCTTTAGATTCCTTCCTTATATGAAGGTAGATTGCAAAGGAATCCAACAAGGTTTCCAGAATGCACATTATCTCTCCCTCATTCTCTCCCTTTAGTCATATCTCAAAATGATCATTATTCTCATTCCTGCAAACAGGGAAACGCAACGATGGGTTTCCCCACTTGGACAAATGCACAAGGAGAAGATAATATGGTGATTCTAGAATCATCTGTTATACCCTACATTGAGATTGAAGAACCAGACTTGGAAGAAGATGAGCGAGCCATTCCTGATTCATTCGAATTCGAAATCCGTCATAGTCCTTCTTACCAACAATGTTACGGACGACCTGATTTCTCTGGGATTTTTGGCAACTCAAATGCCACCCAATGCTTGGTGCAGGAACAGGTTCCTTCTAACTCAGTAAGTGCCATAGCCGCTGGTTCTGGTTCGGCTATTGCTAAGCCTCAAGCCATACCGCTTGGCCAGAAAATGATTCCGAAAAGAGAGCACGTTCGTCAACGTCGGTCGCGCAAAGCTGCAGTGAGTCCTACCCTTGTACCTAATTCCTCATTTTGATATACCTTTTCTATAAGAATCCGAAGCCACTAGTATCTGAAAGGGAACACCTGTCTAACAAATATTGCCTCTGCGGCAAGCTTGCTGTTTTACCTTGCCTCTGTAAGGCAATTCGCTTCTGCTCCGAAGATTGCCTGGGGAAACGCTACAAGTCGAAAATGTGTCCCCGTTACGTCTATCATCTGCACCGGAATACCAAGAATAAGTGCTATTAATCAGACTTTTTCAAGTCTTCTGCAGCTATAGTTTTGGCGCATTAAAACAAAGAAAAAATTGAAGCTGCTCTAACCAACGAACGAAAATTAACAAAAATACACCATATTTCGGCTATTTTGAAAATCAACAACTCCAGTGGCGTAGCCTGGTTATCTTGCACCCGGTGTGGAGGAAAATTTTGGCGCCTAAGTGATGGTCAAGCTCAGGGAATACCTATTTACCTATATACCTATCTACCTGTGCTTGAACTGGGTCATACCAATTATCAACATTTTCCTACCCTTCAAATATGCCGCCCAGTGCGAGCCGCACCCATCACACCCCCCACGCTACGCTACTGAACAACTCTATTTCGGCTGTAGTCCAAGTCATAGACTAACCGCCTGAAAATTTGAAGCGTTATTAATCATAGTTTTTCAAAGTCGTCTCTAGCTATACTTTTGGAAAAAAAAACAACTAATCCAGCAAATAACACTTAACTTACCTTTAAAAAAACAACTATATTTCGGCTATCAGAAAATATTTGGACACTTGAAATAGTATTTTGACATACCATTAGAATTGTAAAAGGGGGTATTCTTAAATAAACTTTTTTGAGATTTGAGATCAATAGTATTATTTAAACCCCAATTCACGTTTCCGTTAGTGGTATGAATGTTTGGTTGACTACGCTGATCCTTAATTTGGCAAGTAAATCGCAAATTTAAAAATGCCACCAACGCTAACGCACTACCGAATTTATAAAATTAATTTTAATTTTTCCAGTAATAGTTTTTGCAGTCTATGGTTGAATTATATATGCCCGTAAAGCCGTAAGATTAATTTGATGGAAAATATAAAATCTGTGGTTTCTTCTATCTTGCAACATATTGAAATGACTATAACATTTAAAAATGAGGCAATAAAGGAAAGCAACAAGAAGTGATGAAGTGTGCTCGCGATTGCTTCCTTATGTTCCAAAACAATAGGGAACGTTGGCGCCCGCGCAAAATGGATTTGTGGAAGCTAGCAGACTTGCTATATAATGGTCCGTATTCCTGTTGCTTCCACGCTCCAGTTTAGTGTAGTCCAGCCGGCGGTACGACGCGATCCCGTTCATCCCAATACCAACGAAACAACACTCACACATCGACCTCATTCACTGCTCGCAATCCTCTCACCTATAATCCACGCACACCCGCGCACTAATCCGAATTTAAGCTGTCTCCTTGGTGCGGCGAACGGCACCCCTAAACACAAGAACAATTAAGAAGATTCTCCGGACTCACGTTCTCTGCTGATGAGTGGCTGAAGCGCATTCGGGCAGCAATCCATCCATCCATCGAAGAATTCATCAGTGATTATAATACAAATTCGCGTTTTACTTTCACATCCACTTTCCGGACCACTAGCCAGTGAGGTTTGCAGAGCAATAGCGCAAGATCCGTCTGCATTTGGACAATCCCACAAGTTCGAAGAAGAGCATGTTTGCGATAATCTGCGATGGTTCGCGTGCGACCTCAAATTGCCGGCGCTAATCGAGGGAATAGGGATCGCTCAATTACTTACACATCTGATTAAGCTTGCCCAGCCAGCATCGGGAGCAGGACGCATAGAAAAGTGAAGAAAATGCATTACAATACGTCGGGGTACATGCATTGTCGATCGGATTCGGGATTATCTCATCGGCGACGAGACGTCGCTGATGACAGCGCTGATTCCACGTTATCCGATCTGGAAGGTAAGCATCGAAACGTGTTCTCCACATTTATCACTTAGGCCAATTTATAAACTGCGTGCCTGAGTAAATCAAATCGGGTAAACGAGTTAAAAATAGACTTATAATAGAAGCGTGCAATATCAACCGCAAACCTTTCCGAACTTAAATCGCTTTCCAGTTTTCTCGTTTGCCTAAATAAACGTGTTAATTGAGTCATTCAATTATTTGCTGGCCTCTTCATCTGATGGCAACCTGAATAGAATGGCAATAGTTATTTGACATTACTTTATGATTATGATATTGGCGCTGGGAAAATGCATCTTCATGGAGTGATCATGTTCTAAGAAATATGGGAAGAATATCAACAGTTTTCAAATCAGCATGCATGGCAATCGTTTGTATCTTGTATTCATCTAAAATGCGTTCAAATTCATGCATGAACAATGACAATACTAGTTCACTTCAATTGGAACGAGGATCAACAAATGTAAGTGGCTTGGGGGTAAGTGCAAGAGCAACGTGGCATTTGATAATATGGCACAGTACGGTTGGTAGGAAACAAGTAAATCTTTGTAAAATATGAGAAGTCTGAAAATGGGGAAAATTCTTGAAAATGCGTTTCAGCAGTGCGCATTTTATGTGTGCCATCATGTGGCTTTCCAATGTTTATACGAAAATTTAAAAGCGGATCTGTTTTGTGTATATTATCGGCGAATCAAAAATATTTAGACAGGCAATTAATTTTTGAAATATGAACTGGAAGAAGCCAGCTCGATTTTCGCCGATATCACGATCGCACTTTTTAATTTCAGATTACAGATGAAAATTGATTCCGTGTGCGGGAATTTTCCAAATATCGTCGGTAAAGTATTCAATCGTATTTCACGGCAATGATAAAGTTTTGCTTGCGTTCATAAAACTGCTCGCAGCGTCAACAATTCAACAATTGCGATCAAACTTGCGATTAAAATGAGCACAATTCGATGTAATATAGTTAAAAAGTTTCAGACGTCAGCGCACCCCTTGCACCCCCCTGGGAAATGAAATTGTATTGCAATGACAAGAGGCTTCGTTTGGAAAGCAACTATAGCAGAGAATAAAATATCAAAGAATGATAAAACACGTGAGAGAAAGGTGCATTAAGGAATAGGGCAACAAAATGTAGTTGAAGTGTGTACGAATCACGAATCCTTATTACTAGAGGCAGTGTTTACTCTTCTAATAAAATTTGCCTACATTGGAGCGATTTTATTGTCAACGGCGCTTTGTTCAAGGTCGTTACTCAATTCTACTTTCCAATTTTGCCCCAGTTACAGGTATACCCGCATATGAATTTAAGGTAGGTATGTTTACCCTGTTATACTGTTTCCCTTGGGTATACAGGTGTTGTCGTTGATGAGGTGGGAAACCTGGTTTCGTTTGTCAAATGACTAACACTGGAAATTAGCGAATGCATTACTATATCCCAGCAACGCGTGTAAAGGTTACCTAAGAATGGCAATACGGCAACAAATCGTAATTCTAATATCACTGAGTGTAAACACCTTGTAACCAATCAAGTCTAAGCATCAGTACTAATCGAGTAAAGAGCGTATTCGCATGTTAGGCCAATTTCGCAGTTTACCTCTGCATTTGATTACGAATACGGGAACGAATGGAACGAAATTCGTGGGATTTCCTACTTATTCTGCCATTCTAGATAATGCACTCACCGTTTGCCATTTCGTAGACATGAGGTATGGCAGCGTGTCTGAAACGTGCATTTTCCCGCCAAATCCTCATCATTCTGGTACGCGCTAAGCTGCTTACAATATCTCTCTATTTGCTAGACACCCCCGTGCGTAGGCTCTCCCATTCGCCCTTGGATACAATTTCCGCGCCACGTTCTTTCAATATTTTCCGAGTGTCCTCCATCCGAAGCGCATGTCGAGATCCGAGCGAACCTGGCAACGTGCGCTAATTAATAAAACAGGAGGCGAACTTGTGGATGCGGTCGATGCAGGTGATAGTGCGGAGAGCAATTAATGCTCATCCTGCAGGATGATGCGTCGCATCTCGTACATCTTTTATTTCCATTCCATTCTCGCTGCGTGGCGATTGTTTTATTCCATGCTGGCTGGCTGGCTCATGAATTTCCGCAAAATATTTACTTTGCGCTTGTACCATTGTTGCAGAGAGCGAGTCCGGCGGCAGCGGGACCGTATCAGGGGTGGAAATCGATCCGAATCTGCCGTACCCTGCTATCGCGCCCATCGTCCTCGGCTACCTAACGCAGACGACGCGACCACGAAGTTGGTGTCTGAAGCTCATCTCAAATCCATATCCTTTTTACTACATGTCTAATCATAAAGTTCATCGCCTTGTGGGTAAGTTTGATGTCTTCAGCAAGACCTGAATAGCAATACTGCTTTCATGAAAGATATGTGTATAGATATGTTTATCGTCATATCTACTGCTTCTCAGTGCGTGGGGTTTTGTGTGAGGTTTTGTGGAAGATCCTATTTCAATCAAACCCATTTTCTGCCCTCCTACGATCCTTTTCCACTGACTGCTTCAGTTACAATTGCGTACTTTGATCTTTAGCCGTAACCCTCTTTCTGATTGTATGTTGACCGCTGAGGCCACAGGGGCAAAAACATTCCTAACGTGATTAAGAACACATTTTTTAGTTCGAATTGATATAATTAGCACGTGTAGTCGCGTTTTGATTGACCCCGAGGTGCATTTTGAGAGGCCTCGCGGGTGCATCCAATAAATGGAAAGGTGCAATTTATGAACCCGGCTCCCCAGAGAAATGCAGTAACAACGTAGGAACTCTCTACTGAGTAGGTTGGAACAGAACGATTTAGCGAGATGATGGACCGACATGCCCAAGGGTTTTCCCCGTGCTTATCTGTCTGCAAATGGCGTGACGGACTAGCCCAGGGCTCCCCAACCTTTTAGCGAGGAAGAGCTAAATGGCCATTAAAAGTGCCAACAAGGAGCTGAAAAGAGCCGCACTAAATGTACAGAAGAACCTCCACTATCGAATTATCTGCGGTTTTCGAAAGTCGCTTAGATTTTCATAAAATTTTCGGCTCGTTCAAGGGCGAGAGTGAGGTGTGTGATACATTGCGGTACCTGGAAGCACCTGGTATATAATAAACCGACCTTCCCACGAATTTTCAGAGAGCCACACCAACCTAACCTAAAAGGGCCACATGTGGCTCGCGAGCCGCGGGTTCGCGAGCCCTGGACTAGCCCGTGGAATTCCACAGTTTGGCGGTGGTGGTGGGGGCGAACGAACCCACGAGTATTCTCCGTATTTGTCCCTCAAAGTAATGATGTATTTTCAAAGTGGCCCACGAGTTCATTTAGGTTGGTCGAATAGGCTGGGGGGCGGTAAATACAGTAAAACCCCGATATAACGAACCCCGATTTAATGAATAACCCCGATATAACGTTTGAAAGTGCTGGTCCCTTGAAAAAACCTCGATATTACGAATAAAACTAATGCATTT
>JAOEHK010012503.1:0-11440 GCA_025447835.1 Labidoglobus nevermanni | reverse complement strand
GTGGTTGCAGTACGCTCTTCCACGAAACCCCACACTGCAAGAAGCGGTAGAGCGGGTAGTGATTATATATATATATAAAAGGGGATCTAATCGGTATTGATACGCTTCATTCCTTCAACATTCCAAAAATTGAGCTTCTGTAATGAGTTAGAAGTTTCGAGTTTCTGATGACCGTGAATTGTTGATGTCAGTATATGTTTCCAAACTCAGCCTTAGTTTTAGTTTTCGAATACTTAATTCAATGATTTAATCTTGATCACACCATAGTGATTATCTCTGAATGAATATTTGCATAGCAATTGCTTGCAGTCTGAGCTCACGTTATCGTCGTGTTGACTCTAGTTTGTTTAAGCACAGCTCTTAAATATTGCAACAACAATGAGCAAATGTTCGCTAATTACGCTCGATTTTTCGCACTACCAAAAGCATGCACGACTTGCTGCATTGTTTGATTAATTGGTATATATGTAAATATCATTGACTGTGCCTGGATATACCAAACGTGCTCGAAAGTAAACAAATTCATGTTAAACAATGCAATTCCAACAAGTGTAATGACTTCAGTAACATAATATTTCGGATGCAGCAGTTGCTTGCATGGTTCAGTTCGAAATTAAATTAGCGCTTGCTTCGGCTCTCGGCAAATATTTAAATACTCCGTGTAATTGCAAGGAGACTTTCAAGGAAATCAATGTGTTTGATTACGTGGGGATGTTAAGTGTTCATTAAGCATATTTTACGAGTGTGAGATTGCCAAAGTTATGTCAATTCGCAACTATCTCGTTTTTGTTCTCTACTCCATTGCTATAAATGCTCATGAAGTTAAATCCAACCAAAGCGTATGTATTTATACCCCTTAGGAAAAATATCGAGCATTTCGTTCATTCCCATATTGCAGGGGTGTCCACCTGAACATATATGGACAGGCATATCAACAATCCCCAGCGATCCACGAAACACGGAAATCACGTGGATTTCCGACAGAAATCAAGTGACGGATAGTTCGCCGCAGTGTTTGAACGATAAGGAGGAATTGTTGCTGAGAATTTGCAATAATGGGACGTGGTGGCCGCTAAGTGCGCCTCAGTGCAAAGCAGTGAAACACGATTCGAAAACATGTCCTGTTAACTCAATTCTGCTACACAATCAATGCGTCCATATCAGTTTGCCGCAACCTATGAACACTTCTTGTCCGTTGGGATACAGCAAATACTACAATTCTTCTGGCATTGACCCAGAGTTATCCATGTGGACTTCAATTCGAAAGAGAAATCATTACTACATCTATACGGAGCCAGGCTCACGATTCGGCAAACAATTCATTATTACCCGTCAGAAGTTTGATTGTTATGTCAGGCGGAACCAGACACTATTTCCGGTCTATTGTAACGCGAGCCATCACCAAATGTGCCTACAAATGAGGGAAGCAAATTCGGCAAATAGAAGCGTGCAAGTGGAATTGAAATTTGACCACAAGGGCGGAAAACTGGTGCTCATTGTATACCAACCACAAAACATTCTTCTGCAATATGGCGGACAAGAAGAAGCCATTTATTGTTTCACCAATGGAGATGCATTGGAAGTGAAGATGAGACTGAAGGTTCAAAGAATCGTGTCGAAGGAGGCTATGAATGTTTACGAATTTGCGTTGCGAAATGAGTATCCTGGAGAATATTGGTGTGAGGTCTTTGATTTGCAAGAAAATATCGTCAAGACGAACACATTACTAGCCAATAAACGGAAACAGGGACACGAGTACTCATTGCGGACGAGGATCCCATTAGACGAAGTGCAGAATGATATCTACAAAGAAGCCGGAATAATCAGGGGCTCCACAATTATGAAACTGTTGGAAAAGATCGACTTGCGGCGTTTTTTTCATACGGATTTGGTAATAAGACTGATGGAGATAGTGGATGCAGATAAGTTTAGTGTCGAAATCATCCTGCATTTGACCACTCTACGCCAAACGAATATCATTGGGGAGTATTACCGGATCCAAGGAATACTAGTGCGCATCTCAAAACTGGAAATCATCAACTTTCGAAGTTCCGAAATTTGTTTTCCGGAGAAAACCAATACATCCGAGGGATATATTTTGGAATGGAAATCGACAGAGTTGGGCAAGAAGGTTCTTCCAGATTCAATATGCTTGAACGAACGACAACTTCCACATAAACGCGCTTGCTTGGGCAACTTTGTTGAAGGAGCCTTCTGGGGCGAGTATCCGAACACATGCGAAGGCAATGCTCAACTGTCTCCTTTTACCCAGAAATTGTATAATCTATCAAGGAGTGCATATATTTCGACAGATGCGCTAACCAAGGTGCAAGAAATAACGTCCCACATGACTGATATGCTCCCGCTGGATGTGTACTTGACTGCGACCGTACTGCATAACTTCGTTAACGATCCGAGAGAGAAAACGGATAAGAGCGGAACAGATTTGACCTCGGTGTCTGAAATGATCAAGGCAATTGAAAATATAATGCACGTTAATAATATGGCTCTTAAAGAGGCGCAAATAGAGCTGAATGCCACTGATTCAATTCTAGACGTAATTGAGAAGATCTTCGGAGAGGAAACGTCTATATTCAAAGGGATGATCATGTCAAAAATCAATTCTGGTGAGGTGTTTATCATGGTTACATCGAACCTGATCGTTCATATCACAAAACCCTTCCTGTCCAATGTCAATGGAATTGCATACTACTGCAATGATAAGCATGGGGCATCTAGAAATACCAGTGAAATGTTTAGAGAGGACTGCCTAACGTCCATGGCACTAGATGAGAAGTTTGAAGATCTGATAAACCATTTCGACTTGGAATTTGCCACATATGTACCTCTCCCACTGCTAGAAACCATTGCTGCGAAAATTGGATCCAAAGACAATGTTACAATTGTCACGTCGGTTTTCTTGAATGCGAGGCTATTCAATTCGGCCAACAATGAGTCTGGAGTACCCAGGAATAGAGTAATTAGTGTGAAAATGCCAGACTTCGAGGTCTATCTGGATGAACCGCTTCCCCTGCTTTTTCGAACCTACACGGAGGATCGGAACCATACTTGTGCGTATTGGTTATACGGGGAACACTCGCCCGATCAGATGGGACAGTGGTCTACAATGGGTGGTCAAGTAGATCATGAGGCAAGCCAGAAATTCAATTTCGAATTTGTAGCGTGCTACTTTCATCATTTGACACATTTCGCATTGCTTATTCTCAATCGGCCACCAGTTATAATAGAGTCCGAGCCAGATGTAACGAACAAAGATACAACGCTGGTACCCGCGTCCGAATTGAATAAGTACAGCCAGCATCAAGTCATACTTTCAATTATCACAATTGTGGGATGCGTATTGTCGCTGATCGGCATTCTGGGCATTTTCCTCACGGCCATATGTTTCCGAAAATGGCGGCAGAAAACCGGTAGCAAGATACTGCTACAACTCTGCCTTACCATCATGCTAGAAATGGTCGTAATGCACGTGGCCGGTGCGGATACTCTGAGCAACAACCGACTGCTCTGCGACTTCGTTGGAATGTGCTTGCAATATGTCGTTCTGTCCAAGTCATCGTGGATGTTTATTTCTGCAATTCTGCAGTATTTGCGATTTGTAAAAATCTTTCAAGCCATGCCATCACGACTGATACCGAAAGCAATGTTATTTGCTTGGGGGATTCCGACAATTCCTGTTGGACTCGTCGCCGTCCTTATACCGAACGTGTACAGCTTGGGTTCGCAGCATTTTTGCTATCCGATCGGATACGGCTTATATTTTGGCCTCTTCGCGCCGGTAGTTTTAATTGTCATGTCGAATCTTATTGTGTTTATTATGATTATGAAAAGTGTAGCTAATCCCAGTCTGGAAGTCAAGCTCCGATCGAATTATTCGGCTACCAATTACAACCGTAATATTCAGAACAAATTGCAAGTTTATCTGGGCATTCTGCTCTTTTTCATGCTTGGTATGCCATGGGTATTCGGCATACTGGCAGAAATCGTTCCAACCACCACACAGCTGATCTTCGTCTACTTATTTTGCTTAACAGCAACGCTCCAAGGAGGCGTCCTTTTCCTGTTCTATATCATTTTGGATAGGGACACGCGTCTGCTATGGATCAAATTCTATCGCAGATTACCAGAATGCAAGAGCTTATAATTGCTGTTGGAACGTCAGGGTTTCACTAAATTTAGAATAGCATATAAAGAAATGTTCATTTAACATGCAAAAACGCTTCCATGTATAAAGAAATGTATTAAGAAGTGTTTGAGAATGGTTCAGGACACAATTAATGGTATTGGTCTCATGCTGCTTGTACACCATACTTAGCCCTCCTGATTTCCATTTTTTGGATCGATGGGACACGCACTTTCTGAGCAGCGCTTCTTTGCCTACGAGGATGTTATAAAATGGGTGGACTAATGGTTTGGGTCAAACGACGGATAATTTTTTGGGCGTAGCGTCCACAAAATGTCAGAGAGGTGACCAAAATATGTAGAATCTAGTGGGCAATACTATGGATAAATTATCTTATATAATTATCATGAAATAAATGTCTTTTCGTTCAAAAAAATCTAGTTTCATACTCGTAGACCTATGTATATAAAAGGAATGTTTGTCCGCCTGTGTATTTCGGATCTCCGCCTAAAATAGAAATAATGCGATCGAAATTAAATATTGAACATGATCCGTTTACTCCTGGGATAATGTGGAAGAAAATCGGAATAACCTCATCCCATTTCCCACAAAGCCCATGATTTATTTTATACTTGTGATGCCCTCGTTTTTAGCTGATTAGTGTGACGCTTATCTTTGTTGGAACGTAACCCTCGAAACCATAGTGTAATCTATATACAATGTATAAAAATGAATGAATGTCTATCCGTCCATCTGAATGTATGGGATCTCCTCCTAAAATACAAATAATTCGATCGAAATGAAATATTGGGCACGTTCCATGTACTACTGCGACCATTCCAACGGGAGGAAAAAATTGGAAAACCTTATTGTTCGAAGGTTGCAGCGAAAAAACAAAAACTTTTCTTAACAAACAGCACCGCAATAGCGATCGACGTCGGTCTTTTGCGCATGCGTTTCCGTCCATTGCCAAGTAGCGATTGTGTACCGAACGAATTGCTAACAGGTGGACAGGCAGAACAGACGGACGGGTAGATGTCCAAATAGTAATAAAACCCAAGCAACGCTGGGTACTCCAGTAGTTGATTATGATTGTTTCCGCATAAACTAGAGAGTACTTACTTTAAATAAATGACTTTTCTAGGAGAATTCAAACATAATACGTAGAGAACGGCACAATCCTAAGAAAACCTTATGGATTGAACGGTTTCACTATTTTGCACTTTGATCGGGCTGTGGGATGAAAATGGTTGGATGCTGTTAGCGTCCAATGCTGCAAGGACCAAATGCGTTTGCGAATGATTGAATTTGATAGAACCTGCAATGATGCGACAACAACGGTGATTGCTCCACATTAAGTAATCAAAACGTCTGTGCGCTGACAAGCATGATTGTCTGATTTGTCAATTAGCAGCACTTCTGCAGCGCACAATTTTCAATCTCTCTGCGTTTGTCAGCCACTCAAACATTTCGCCATCTAAATTAGATGCTACCGGTCGAGTTTATCTGTGCGCGTCATTGCAATTTATTGCCAAGTTAAATTGGCGAACTATTCGTATTCGCGCTAATCTACCCTAATCTAACCGGCCGAATCACACATTATCACATCTTACTTGTGATTAATATCAGTTTGTGCCATACATTTCGCGCATTTTCTAAATATTGTTCTTCTGTGTGGTCGTTCGGAGTCATTTTGTCCATTGTGGGCATTTACTTATACGTCTAGAATACGTCTTTCTATTGTTTCTACTTTGTTTCTGATTGCATACTGCGCTTGTAGACTCTGAAGTCATCTTAACATAAATTGTGCATAATTTCCTTCCTTATGCAACTCCTAACTTCAAGAGGTTTCTATAGAACATTGTACTTCAATTTTGTGACGGCACAAAGCAGTCGTAAATATTGTACACATTTCGTATCATGATGAGATACTATCTCTGCCTAAAATACAAATATGACCCTGGTGTGACCTTGAAATGACCTTGACGTGACCTTCGTAGGGCCTTAAAATGACTTTGACATGACTTTGGCAGGAATTGGCGCGTCCTTGGCACTGACCTATTCCTAAGTTTAGGTTTGGTTGGGTTTAGTTTTATTCGATTAAGTCCAGTTAGTTCGGTTCCGCAATAGCTCTGGAGTTAACACCCAGACAATCCCTCAGTCCTCTAACCACTCGGTGGCTAAGTGGTGACGTAGTTGCCTTCTGGGCCGTGTGTCCCGGGTTAGATCCCCAACACAGCGTTACCGTTCACTATCGACTTGCTAGTGGAAAAAGTGGCAGTACGTGTCTTAAATGTAAGGCGGTTGCAGTACAGCGCTCTTCCATGACTCACCAACCCAATTTCAATCCGTTCCTTCTCGAGATGGCAGTGTAGTCCATGCAATGCCTAGACGCAAACTTCGATGATCTTCTGTGCTTGCCTAACCGGGCAGTGGCTTTGGCTTCGGTTAGACTTCGGTTCTAGGTATCACAGAGACATGTAATGCCGAGATGCAATCCTCGACCAGCATGAGCTCCTGTCAATCTCTCCATTGTATCCGTCTATCCACATTATGAAATTATGCCTAAACTCTGTCTGCACTGTTGGGATTTGGTTTGGTTTGGCCATTTGTTTAGCCATTTCGCTAAAATTTGAAATGCCACTCGGCATCGTAACATAGGGATGATTAGGTGTCAGGCATTGTGAAACATTCCCAAATTACGAAACTCCGCATTTTCTCAAGCAAGCATTCAATTCCTTTAGTTAGCGAGCAGATGTCGCTGGTATTCACATAAATTGATCATGCTAAGAGCGCATAAAACTATATGGTACTCAATAGTATCACCAAAAAAATTGACGATACTCCGTTGCATGTTGAATAGTATCACCAAAAAAATTGACGATACTCCGTTGCATGTTGAATGAAGCACCAGTATCACAACATTAAAGGTATGTCTGAAGGTATACCAATATATCAGCCAGAAAGGTATTGCATAATGGAACTTGAGTATGAATGAAATCTTGACAGGAAGTCGACACAATTAGCATTCCAATACGTTTCAAGAAGCAATCCCGTCCAGTGGCGACTTTTCCTTTCTTTCATAAAATATTACCCCTCTAATTATATATTGGTGCATATCATAATAAGGGCACCTCGAAAAAACGCATCGTAGTTGACCACGAAGGGGAATAAGCTCCTTCAATCAGCCCCTTGGTGTAACTACGGTCCTGCCTCTAACACTATCGTAGCGAATCATATCAATGAATAGCGCTCCAGTTCATTTCTACAATATTTTTAGCCATGTGCTTCTCATTTGCCGTTTAAACCGACATTCCAAAAACATAATTAATGAAAATAATTCATAGAAAATACCTATCATGTACTAAGAGAGCCACAAACATCGTTAAGCATGCTACGAAGTATTTTACAGTATCGGAATGAACGCTTATTTAGCCACGTGTGTGGATCTTATCAATGAACATAGTTCGTTTCAGGCGCATCTATTTCAAGCTCCCTAATATTTCATGAATTATTCCCCAATTCCATTGAACAATACCTTAGAGTAGCGGTTCCCAACCTGTTTTCCGTAGGTTTTAATATTTGGATAGGTAGCCCAAAAATTGAGTTACTATTTGACTTCAGTACTTCAGTTTACTTTATTTTTAATAGGGGGCTCTGCGAGCACCTTTTGCCCCGAGTACCGAAGCCTAAAGGCCTATTGTATTGTGACCCTCTAATATAGAATTCAAGGGCCTCCTTTGGAGGCATTGCAGTTATGCCTGAGAAAAGCAAGTTGCTCCTATTCCATACGCGCTTCCGGATATGATAAAGAGCTTTGCATGAGCATAGGATATGGCGGTTTCTTCCCCCCTTCGTATATTCTACAAGAGGACGAGTCCAATAGACCCAAATTACACAAATGGTAACTGGAGGGAGAATGTCCCGAGAGAAGGTCCGTGACCTCCCGTAATTCTCCTTTAGAGAGAAGCAAGAATTCCTCAGCGCTTTGCGTGGATGGCAACAGGAACAGCGGGACACCTCTGGGTGCAGCCAGTGGCATTTTTGCATGTGTTCCCATTTCGTGATGTGTCTTTCTGTGATTCTTTTCTGTGTTGTTGCAAGCCAGTTGGTTCAGTCTGCAATTGCAGACAACTGTGCAATCAAAGCTGAGCCAGCTCAGCTATTTGATCGCCCGTTTGCTATCTGAGCAAATGCAAATGCGCTCCTTCTTGTATTCCCTATAGTCGCGATAGCTTCCCTAGACTTGCTCTACCAGCATCCCGTACGGGATACCTCGTACTTGTGGTTCAACATATTCCACAGTGCTCGAATGGCAGCCCCTCTGATCGGAACTAGTCCCATTCTTAGGGCTGCCATTAGACCTTTTTTAACCTGTTCCTGAATTGGAAGTAGATCCAACAGAACTTCCATTGTGGCAGTAAGGGTTGTTAATTTAAATATATATGAAATTATGAGGACAGGGCAGATTAGAAACAAGTTCAGATAAACTTGACAAACTGTTAACCTAAAAATTTTCACAGCAGATCTAGGTAGCTCCTCTGTAAAGTGAGAGAATTTTCAAAGAGACTTCTCTTCTCAAACATGTTAAAGTAAGGAATGTACTTGTCTAATCCTGTATCCTGATTGTGTTAAGTAGTAGCACCAAATCAAGTGCTTTCCAAAATGTAAATAATGGCAAAAAGAGTTATGCAATTTCAATCAGAAATGGGGCGTCATAGGTGTGCAATTTCAGCACCAGAATGGCCACTGGCATTGTTATATATTTATGCGTAATATTTACATTTTGGCGTAGATTTGGCATCAAAGTGGGAATAGCCGTTGGAGCCTGCTACTACCTATCTGAACAAGGTGTTTGGCGAGAGAGCGAACATTCAGTCAAAGCCTACGAGAAACTTTCAGCAAATCTACAGCCTTATGTTAAGCAGCTTTCTTCACATATTCCAATTGAAGTAAGTAGTTAGGACCCATCTTTGTGTATGGAGCTGTTGCTTGGGGGTACACAGCGACAAACAAGGCAGTTGCCGTCAGTCTCAGCAAATTGCAGAGGCTAGCGCTAATCGTCCGCACGAAGGCGATAAAAACAACCCCGACGCAGGCGATAGAAAGAATAATAGGCCTGGAACCCCTACACAGGCGGTAGGTAGGTAGGCGGTTCGCCGCCTACGGCTAGGCGGGTACGACGTGAACGGGGGAATCAGGAGATCCACCGTCCTTTGACCGCTTCAGAACGTAGCCCTATCAATGAGATCAGACTACGGTATTGACACCCGGAATATGGCAAAGTACTCCGTGCTAATCCCCTCTGGTAAAGCGTACTCCGGAACCGTGAAAGTGCGGAGCGACATTTGGTATACAGATGGCGCCAAAAACCAACGCGGAACGGAAATCGGGGTGCACCACAGCAGGAGGGTGAGCTGGAAGATGGGCTTAGGATCAGCGCCCACCATCTTCCAGGCAGAGATAGCGGCTATAGAGCTGTGAAGGAATGCGCACTGCGACTCAACGACCTAGCTCTTGGGAGATCGTAACGCTAATCTGGTTACCAAAAGACCAGGCATATCCTGAACTTAGGAAGGCAGACGAATTAACAAAAAGTGCAGCAAACCTTGTACACATCGAGCCGGAGCCAACTATTGGAATTGAGTCCTGTAGGTTAATTTTTGGGTAGATCAGCCCTATTCACAAAGAACGTACTGCAACGATATCTAGCGCAGATATTGACTATCAATTGAGTTCTGCAGGTCTGATTTTAGGGTAAATCAGTCATATTCATAAAGAACATGGTACATACCGCAGCCAAATGTGGCCCTTTCACAGACCTCGCATTATCCTCTTCCACTGACCCTTCCTTAGTGCACTGATCTTTTCCTTCCACATTGTTCCAGGAGTACACATACTTACCTACCATGTATGGTAATGTGTGTGGGTCCTTAAATCAATGTTAATATTGTTTGGTAAGGCGGAAGTGATAGAAAAGGCCGAAAGCCCTTCCCTTTGCAAGAATACAATAACGGAGATATTGTTTTATTTATTTATTTATTTGCTTAATGTGAGCATAAACAGCAGAAGCCTATACAATGCCCACCTGCCAATGAATGTGGAGTAACAGTGTATCGCAAGCGTACCTCAAAGTCAGATAAAGTTAACAAAATCTACGTAAAATGATTATCAATTTTTAATGTTGAATTGTAAATAACAATGATTTCTTCATTTACTTTCAGCTGCCACACCTACCCAGCAGTGAACGTATATCATTCATAAGCAAGCATTATTGGAATAGAGGCGTCATCTCAACATTTAGCTTTATACAAAATTTACCACATAACATATCTCGTTTAGGATGTAAAGGCATACAACTGGTGAATAATCCTGAGCTGAAGAAATTCTTCGACTTTAAACCTATGGAGAGGACGGAGGAAGCAACAAAATCCGAAACAAAAATGAAGTAACGGCAAGAAACGTGTAGTGAAAGTATAGGAAAATAGTACAATAATTTTGCAAAACTGGGCGCAATCCATTGAAGGGTCGCCTTAGATTACAAAAAAATCGTTGCAGCCATGTTATTTTCAAATGTCGTCACATGCGCCTTTTCGCAAATAGTTGATACATACCCACGGAAGAAGATAGTGTTGCAATGAAGCCTACTTGCCAGCTATTTAATTTGCCTGCCCATAAGTATCCAGCTGGGAGGGTGTTTACCGCATGAACGAAATCCAATGCCAAGCGAGCGCAAGATAACATTTCGAATTTTTGCCGAATAAGAATGTTCTTGAGGGCATCTCTGAAATTGTATTTACGCAAATAGTTATGGCTTGTAAATGCAAGGCTCCTGTAAAGTCCCTAATAAATGTTATTTTACTGGGTATTAGCAGCGTACCCATCTTTGCCTGGGTTTTACTACTATGTTTCACAAAGATTCCTCAGTCAAATTAAAAATTTCACCATATAGTTATGGTGAATGTTGTATATCAACCGAGTATAGAGAATGTTAAGTACATTCATTTCCAGATTTGGCAGTTTACAATGCGGTTACAATATTCGTATAATATATATCGAAAAATGGACTCAGCACCGGAAGTCGAAATGAAATGTTGTATATGTCTGAGATTAATATTTCCTCCGTAATTCAGTGGCTATAAAATATCACAATGGTAACGTAACTTTTTCTGAGCGAGTGTCATAGGCTGCGTTCGGAAATGACCCGGAGCTAGCTCCTATGGCTCCTATAGCTCCGATTTCGTTCTTTAATTTGCTCGGAGCTAACTCCGGTTTGTTTTCCATTAAAATGGAGTA
>JAOEHK010012492.1:0-11446 GCA_025447835.1 Labidoglobus nevermanni | reverse complement strand
TTTAATGGCCAATTGGCTCTTCCTCGCTAAAAGGTTGGGGAGCCCTGGGTTAGGGGGTCTATGGAAAGAAAAAATGTCGGTAGGGGGTCTACAGGCCTAAATAGTTTGGGAAACACTGTTCTAGTTGAAGGTTCAAATAGTATTCATAATCTATTGACTACTTCCAGAGGAAACAATGCAATAACTTAACAAAATTCCTTTCTCCACGGTTTCCGCCATTTTACATTTTACGACATTGCACTCTTGAACTCCAGTAGGTTCTTTGAAAATTGCAACTTTTACATTGAGTACCATCTACCTGCCTAGATTGGTACTTAAGATGGAGTCTATTCATCTACGAGGCTGAGTTGGAGGTCATCTGCTTCACAAATAAGCGCAGCCCTTGCTTACGTGATGGGTCACTCAAACCTAGAATATTCCGGGACACTCGACAGCTCCACCAGGCCATGCAGCGGCCCCATTATCTTTCAGGCTAATTAATCAGGGTGGATATATCCTCTCGACTGCGTCCGGCCCGCGTAAGGCTCAGCAGCTAGTTCAACATATAGCCAGAGAACGGCCATAATAATAAGGCCGGGATTTAGTGGGTCGCGTGCGCAAATGTCCTGTAGGGAAATGACCTAGTTGGGTGTAATATACATCGAAATACATTGAATATTCTAACCGCATTGCAAAATGCCAAATCTGGGAATGAATGTACTTAACATTCTCTATACTCGATTGGGTCCTAGTTGGGATTTGTCCGTGGGCAATTGTCTTACGAGCAAATGTCCTGTGCGGATATGTCCTAGAACCCGGTCGAGGATAGCACTACCTTCAGCTGCCTGTTCGAGCGGCTAGCCCCACACAGTCTGTAAGGCCTATTGTACTGTAACCCTCTAACTTAGATAGCGGCTTGCTATCGTTCATTTGCTCTCAATCTCGTCTATATATATTTTCTTAATTACTTTTAGAGAAACAGCCAATAAAATTCGTTTCTCGGCGGTTTTTGCAATGTTCCAGGTTATTCTTACTGCGATTTCCTTTGGTAATATATCAAATTAAAGATAATTGGCCATTGATTTATTACCACATTACTACGATCTATGTATTACGTATCGAAAAATAAGCAGTAATTTAATGAAATCCGTTTCTCGATTGTTGTAGTTATTTTCCAGGTCATCCTTCCTGCCATTTCGTGTATGATACATCAAATTAAAGATAATTTAATAGGCTATTGAATTATTACTACATATTAATGATATCTTAATTACTTTTCGAGAAATATGCAATAATGTATAGAAATCTATAGTGATATTGCAAATTAAAGGTGATTCCATATTCTATTGATTCACATATTCAAGATCTATGGATTACTTTTCAGGGTATAATTTAAGAAATATTTTGTCAATGGGTTTTCCCATATTCCAGCTTAAACTTTATTTTGTAATATTTCTAAAGAAAGGTATTTTAAGAGACAATTAATGCATATTCATAATGTATTGACTACTTCTCGAAAAATGCGTAATAATTAAATATTAAACATTCATTTCTTGTTGTCATATTCTGATCCGTCTCTCAAACGATTTCCTTATGTAATTTAACGAAATAAAGGTAATAGACCATTGAATTATTACACAAATTCATGATCTATCATGGAGCACAGCATTTGATGCATTGCCGCAACATAATGAAGAACAATCTACTCGCATATTTGTAAAGAATTTCACTTTGTAATACATAACATGCTCGCCATATGAACAACGCGTGCACGTTTCCTACAAAGCCAAGTATGGTCCGATTTTGTCGTCGATGACTAATTTCAATGAAGAACCCGAATCAGAGTGCGCCATTCCAACTTTGCAGTTGTTCATTATACATACTGTTACATCAGTTCCTGGGAAATTTGCTACATAAGATTAATATGAATACGTTTGAAAATAATTGGCTGTTGTTAAAGTGCGTGAATGCAAAATTCGCATGCTTCAGATTGTTGCCGAAATTAGCCGGGTTCGGTTTAAAAATAAATGTCCTTTATTCTACAGCGCACAATGTAATCTAGGATTATCGGGATTGGGAGTCAAACTCAAATGTAACGTATCAAGTCATCGCACATCGAACCATTTTAACGCCTGCATATCAATTACATTTACAAAAGGAAGCGATAATAATGAAAAACACATCAATATTAATTTGTTAGCTCCCTCAATTTCTTCTCTCCACAGTGTAAACATATAATCATTAGAGACCGGATTATATGCTTTTGCATATCGAAAACTATTATATGCACAATCGAATGTCTTGAGAACGAATTAGGCTAAATAGAAGCGTTTAACTTTGTGTAAATTTCGCATATTTAGCATATTTTCGAATCTTTTGCATGCTATTAGCAATTTTGCATATTTGGCATATTTTGGGCATATATTGGCATATTGCAACACATTAGGATCCTATTTTTAACGAATGTTACGTTGCAGTAGGTAAATCATTTATTTACCGAACCAACGATCTTCTGGTAATTTACCCATTTCGAATTCTTGGAAAATTCTAGAACACGGACGACCTACCTAAGGCCTGCGGGGTGAATAAGGACAGGGAATACCCGACGTTCATGTAGTGCAGTATTTCCCAAACTTTTTGCCCCGTAGACCCCTTACCGATATTGTTGGTTCTCATAGACCCCTTAATGTCGAATTTTGGAAATTTATTTGATGGACGCAGAGGAGAAACACGGGGAATACCCAACTTCGAGTAACGGAACCAATGGTATTCCCCGTGCTTGTCCTCTGCATCCTGACTTAACACATCAAATAAATTACCAAAATTCACCATTAAGGGGTCTATGAAAACCAACAATACTAATAAGCTAATTCCATGAAAAATTACGAATGGAAGAAGTTTATCGAATGTCCTTGGCCCAAAAAAGTTCGTTAAATCGAGGGGACCAAAACGCATTCGTTTTATTCGTAATATCGAGATTTTTCCAGGGAGCAGCACTTTCAAACGTTATTACTGCATTTTGTTTATTTAGATAGCTTTGAAAACCCTGCTTACGGGTATCCTCGTAGCAGGGTTATGTCGGACTCGTCCGGGGACCCTACTGACTAAAACCCAAGCTCCAGCATTCAACCCTGAGGTTATATATGCTGTTGGGGAGAAGAAAAGGGGCTAGCTGAACTAGGCCACATGGGCTAACGCGCTAGATGAGATTGAAAGTGGATTTTAGTGAGGTGTCATCCAGAAGAGGGGTGAACCTGGAAAGTTCAGAGATTGAATTCATGAGGCATGTTTAGCACACGGTTTAAACAGAGTAGCAAACAAAATAAGAAATTCTTCTCCTCCAGTCAATTGTTTAATTAGTAATGTAAACATATTCTTTATAAAATCTATAAAAATTCATAATTGGCTGAATATGGGGAACATTTTGTTCATATGTGATGCATATATATGCGCATATTTCACTCTCTAGTAATGATCATCTTGCGCGTGTTGCGCAAGGATATTGCGAAAATTGGGTTTGTGGAACTTGTTAGCACATTTAAATGCTCACTAGCCATGTTGAGGCAATGCATGCGATTGCAAAAGATTCCCGTAAAGCGCAACCAAGTAAAACGTATGCGTGTTAAGTTGACTCATAATCAGTGTAGAGATCAAGTATTCGGTGAAACCACTTCCTAATTGCAAATCGCTTTTAAATTACAATACAGGTACATACAGGTACAGATTAAAATTAGGCGCTCATAGAAGTTTAGTTGCTATCTTATGTTTACTTGAAGTTGTTCGTTCCCATGAGTGCAAATAGCACTTTTACAATCTTTAAGCATCAAATTCAAACGTTTCGTGAATTGATAAGGGATGATATCGTAACAGTGACAACATTGCAATTGTGACAAGTGTTGAGCCACTTGCCAGTGCACTTGACTCATTGTTGTGTCATCTGTCAGTATGTTCTCTCGAACAACAAGTATTTGCATACTAATAATATCGAAAACACCATAAAATGTGCAACGGGATATCATCAAACGGCATGTAAATGGTACGTCCACATATTACTGATTTGAATACGTTTGTAGTAATACGAAACGTAATCATAACCTATAAACTCTCGTTTCATACGAGCAATGATAAAATCCAATATTATTCCTTACAGAAAATCTGTTTGTGCAGATTTGTGGTCTGACGATGGATGACAGCATGGAGGAAATATGTGCAATGGCAAAAGATTCGCATCAAGTTCCGCATTCGCCAAAGCCAACCGCTTTCACTATCGACTTCGATGTCGGAAAAGCTGTGGACACCCAACGGCATAAAAGTTTGGTGGAGAAGTACCAACGAAGACACTGCCGTGGCCAATCTCTGTCAAAGCTAGAAGACATGGTGACGATGGCGAATCCAGTCCCGAAGAAGCCCCAAAGTGCGCATTTGCCCAGGAAATCATCAATCATGCAGCATCCGGAATCGACGTCATCGATTGCAGATTCAGAGCCTTGCGAAGAGAAGTCTGATGAATCAAAAAGCAATTATAAGCTGCGAGATACGCTGACATTGCCGCTGAAGAATGTCCATAGTAACAGGATGACACAATCTTGCACACTGCCGTGCATTGATAGCCCGGATATTGATGATGTGTCCACACCGGAACTGGAGGCGTTGCGGCCTTCCAGCCCTATTAGACGGCGAGATTCGCAGATATTGCTCACGCCTGATAATGACCGCATCATCCACGATTCTGCGATGTGGGTGAGCAGCGGAGACTTCGACTTCGACAAGTCGGATGCTGTGAGTGATGCTGGCACATACACTCTCGACGCAGATGCGTATTCTGAAGAGCAAAAGGCGCGCATGAGCATCGACCGCGACTTTAAAATCGAGGCTGTCTCCAATCTGAAAAAAGCTCAAGACTACGTACAAAGCTTAGCAATTGCAAACAGTCGACATTTGTGCGAGAAAATTGCCATTGATGAGTCGCTAGATAGTGTTAATTGCTTTTTCCAAAACAAACTCTCGCCTATTGTGTCGCCCACACAGCATTTTTCCATTAATAGCGAGCCCGCCGCAGGTCCACTTGAATACAGTAAAACCTTGAATAAAATATTGTTTCCTAGCCCAAAGGCGAGAGTAGGCATTGGTTCCGAGAAGACCGTGGACCAAGGATGCGTGATATCTGTGACGTCAAGCGGTGCCTTTCGGCCGCGCATTGATAAAGCACATGCTCGCAGAATGAGCCTAACAAAGTCCGATATCCACGTGGAGGCTTTCGCCGACAATAAGCACATTGGGACTGAAATTCAGCGTCCTTCATGCACCCTTAGCGCAAGCTTGGTGTACGTGGGCGACCACAATGGGCACAATGGAAGCGAGGCAACGCAACCTTGCGCAAAGGTGCTAAACTTACCACCTCGGGTCGGTGGCCTCCATGGAAAGGCTTCGCCCACGAAGATCCCGTCACCAGTTCACAGCGCTCGCCCGCAGAGTCGGAACAGTTCGAATTCGCTGAACATTGACTTATCTGATAGCAGCATGGAGACGGAATCGTACCTCAGGCCCACGGAGACGTTGCTGAACACCTTACAGCAGCGGCTCTCAATCGAAAGCGATGCGGAGAGCGAGGATGGAGCATTCCTGAATAACGATGCGAGGAATATACTGAAAAACGCGTCGCATCTGCGCCACAATTCACTCGACGAGAGGTTTCTCAAGATATCGAATAAGCTCGAACATTTCCACAACAAAATGTTCATCGATCAAACAAACGTGCTGAATCAATGCGCGCACCACAACCGAGTCCAGCACAAGATTCAAAATTCGCCCACCAGCAGTCCGATACGTCGCTCCAGTAGTTTTTCCGCAAACAATCAAATCAAAGCCAAGTGCACGAATGTGCAGCAACGAGAGACGAATATTAGGAATGCACCAGGGTGCAATCGGAACGGCTCAATTCAGCGTTCTGCATCCACAGCTGCAGTGCGCTCAACCTTCTGCCGAATGCCTTGCAATGAACCGCATAAGATTGATCGCAGCCAGTATGGCGATACAGAATCTAGCTCCGAGGAAGATATGTTACAGAGCAGTTTAAAAAAGAAGGATATTACAGCAACTAGGTACAATCGGGCTTTCTCTTTACGACGAGCGCGCTTGGATGACGATCCAGGAGCTATTACAACTGCTATCACATCGTCAAAGTGTCCGAATACACCTGAAATGCGGCGCAAGTTTCAGTCGGGCAACGGCCGATCGGAACGAGCAATTTCCGTTGATAGGAAACCCATTGCTAAAGCAGCAGACGTACATAGTAGATACATGCAGAATCTCTCAAGAAGTCGTGCTCCATCGCAGAGCAAAACGACGCCGAATATGCAGCATGCCAGTGGGAACGAATCAATCAAGTGCTCACCGAAAACTGGAAACACTGCCACCAAACCGGCCCCTAAAGCTCAAGTATTCTCCAGGTCAGACGCGGGCCGATTTAGTATGCGCACCAATAAACCGCCAATGACGAATTCGCAGAAAACCATCCGGCGGGAAGTGAATCTTGGTAACCGATTGACGAAAATTGTAAGTTTTGCAAACTTACAGCTCAGCTTTGTTGCTGCAGGACATAAAAAAGCGACGGGCCCAAGAAGCAACTCCTCGCTGACGAGCAAAGAAGTCGAGTTCCAGAACTGGAAGCGCCGGAAGAGCTACGATCCGATGAAAGCTGCAGCCGAAGGCAAGCGGAAAGCAGAAATGGCGCGCAAACAGAATGTGAACACCATGACGCAGTCTTATCACGAATCTAATCAGGATTGCGACAGCTCGCCATCGCATTCCAGTTCTGTGCATCGATCGCAAGTAAGCTCAGTTTGTTATTCGATGCATGAATTGGTGTTTCCAATTTGAATTAACTGCAGAAACGTGTTTATTCGGTAATTCACTTCATTGCTTTGGAAGAAATTAACCGTTTTTCAATTGCTTTATTTCAAGTTAATTCACAAGCAAGAACAACAAACAAGTGGCATTTTTTTTAAATTTGTGTGTATAAATTTATTGCATCCCTAGTTACATTTATTATAATATATAATCTTTGTATAATATATAATTCCAAATATTCTACCAAAAGTTCTGTATTTGGTTTTTTAATTATTCTAATTTAAAGTACTGTCTGGCTTAACGCGAGGGTTACGTTCCAACAAAGATATGCGGCATAAGAAACAGCATTAAGCATGGTCATCTTAACATGTAAATCATAGGGTTAGGTTAGACTACCAAATTATTGGGTTGTTCGGAAAGTAATTTCGTTTTTTCCGAGGATTTAATTGTATTTTTTTGTTCTCAACTTCACACTTAAGCGCCATAATCATTACATATTTTGCGAGGGGATATAGCTTGTGTGAAAAAGTTCCATTGATTTTACCTAATAGTTTTTGGTTGGTGCCCTTTTAAATTTGGAGAGCAATAAGCAGCATTTTCATTATATTTTGCTTTTTTGCTATAGAAAAGGTAAAATGATGTTCAAGCCAGATGTGTTAACAACACGCTAGTGGCAGAAATGGTTTGCAAAATTTCGATCCGGCAATCGGAAGGCCGGTTGAAGCTGATAAAGACATGATAAACGCATTAATAGAGAATGTTAAGTACATTCATTCCCAGATTTGGCATTTTGCAATGCGGTTACAATATTCGTATAATATACATCGAAAAATTGACTCAGCACCGGGAGTCGAACCCGTCTATCACCAAATATGTATTGAAAATTGACAAAGGCTCGGTAGCGCAATCGGATTGCCATTGTCCGCGAAAGGCAGGGTGTCCGGGTTCGACTCCCGCTGCTGAGTCAATTTTTCGATGTATATTATACGAATAAACGCATTAGTTGATGCAAACCGGCGAATAACGCCACATGAGATCGGTGAGAGGTTAAATTTATCGAATTCAACGGTTTATGACCACCTAAAGTCCCAGGTTTGACCTCGAAGCTCGATTTATGGGTTCCCCATGTCCTCACGGAGAGAAATTCAGTTGTAAATATGGTTTGGTGCTGTTGTTCTGAATGTTTCGGCCAACCCGAGGTTTGTGGGCCGCATTCGGTCCGTATTGAACATTGTTCCGCCCGCGCAACGAGCAAGGACGGGGATTACTAGAGGTTCGTGTAGCACAGTGTTTCCCAAACTTATTTGCCCGATCGACCCCTTACCGACATTGTTAGATTTCATACACCCCGTAAGGTCGAATTTTAACGATTTTTTCGTATTCGAAGACAGTGCTGGCGGACAAGCACGGGGAATACCCATCTTCGAGTGACGGGGAGCTTTAGCTTTACTCTTACGTCGACCCCTGTTGACATCTCGTCGACCCCCAATTTCTTGTTTCGTTGTCGTCGTCCCCCTGCAGGTCAAAATCGACCCCTAGGGGTCGATATCGACCACTTTGGGAATCACTGGTGTAGCAGATATAATTGGCATTGAGGATTGAGATTTATTAAATATTTGGAGCTCTGACAATTTCTCTGTTTCAACATTCATTTTCAACTCCAAAAACATCGCACAAATATTGCATTTAGATATAATAAGCATCCATAGAATATCAGAATATTCCCCGTACTTGTCTCGTTTCATCTCTAGGAAAAAGTGATTAGGTTGGTCGTTTCTGGGACAAGGCACACACATCCTCCTAGTCCACGGTCTCCCAACCTTTTTTCGAGGAAGAGCCAAATGGCCAATAAGAGCCAATAAGGAACTGAAACACTAAATGTACAGAAGAGTAAATGTACAGAAGACCCTCCACTTTCGAACTATCTGCGGTTTACGACAGTCGCTTAGATTTTCATGAAATTTTCAGCTCGTTAAAGGGTGAGAGTCAGGCGCGTGATACATTGCGGTACTTAGAAGCGCCTGGTATATAATAAACCGACCTTACCACCGAATTTTCAGAGAGCCGCACCATACGTCTAAAAGAGCCACATGTGTCCTAGTCCATTTGTATATATGCGATCCTCAGTTGGATTGGATCATTTTATATGCATATTTGAGCTCGCCGTCCCTAATCTAACCGAATGTTGTGAATCATTTGAAAAACGCGTAATTTCCTATGTATTTAACAATTTTCCCTTTATTGCACAGTAAATATTATCTTCTTCTCTTATTCTACTTCTATAAGTATTCAATATCTGTATTCACTATTCTAGTTTACGACAAATTCAACGTGGTATAATACTTTGTAGAAGTTTGCTATATATACAAAAACGAAGAAATGGGGACTCAGAAATTGACCTCTTTATTTATAGCATGTGACAGCGATTTGATTCGCGTAAGTCTCCAGCTAAATCTGTATCTAGGTCTTGCGTGTGATTTGCCATTAGTAATTGACTGAATTTGTTGTTCGGATTGGAATGAACTAAGAATTTAACAAAATTTCTTTATCGTTTGTTGATTTAAGGTCAAAGTGATATTGGAAGTTCCGGAACTGGAAGCTACTAAGTATGAACTCACTCTGGCGAGGTTTTGTGTCAATTTCACTTAAATCTGCACATTAATTGCAAGAATGCATTGTTCAACCTTGTAATGTTAGCTTTTGTACAACAACATCACCACACGTGTGCTTCGTGCCTTTTGTACATGATTGTTATCTTTTATTGGGTTTCATTGCGAAATATTCCCAACTACTCCGAAACGTGATTAAATCTCCTTCCTACTTTTATAGAGTTTTCATGGTACGGCTGCATTAGGGCATTACTTGACCTCCGACGACGAAGAAGATGAGCTGACGCTTTCAGCTGATGAAGGATTTAGTCCACCAACGCCAAGTCCTTGCGAAATGAGTCCCACTAAGACGAAGCCACGATACGCTTGGAGCGAGCACTAACTTTCATCGTTTACATGCTCATTTTATATATCATTCAATAATGTAGGCAAACATTTGATTGCGACATTGTTTATGCGCTCACATCAAACAAAATCAACGCACAATTGTAATGTAGTCATGCCGATAAATAAGAAAAATTGTATAGGGCAGAAGAGCAGGTTTGGATTGTTGGAGGGTGTATGACACACGCAGCACTTAGGCCCTACCATTTGGGCCTATTTTACATCCTCTTAGTTTATGAAAGGGAAGATAGAATGAGATGGGGAGTCGTAGAGGAGCGTACTACAACCACATCTGCCTTTTCAGATGTCGTTCTGTCCTCTCTCTACTGGCCGCTCGATAGTCGAAAGGGCAGAAGGGCGCTTACATTGATTGGTTTATTGCAAGTTTAATTCGATCGTAGAGCGAACAGCAGAATTTCATCAACTACTAGAAACATGTGATAAGCATTGAACAATGATAACTCTTGATATTTCTTAAATTTGTCATAAATTATCCACCTCATTTTGATAACGCAATTTTGTATCATTTCGGCAAGTGTTGTTTAGCGATATGTTATCACTGGCACAGTGAAACTTCAAGTATTTCGAGTTGTAAACTCTCAATTGTGATTTTGATATCGTTTATACTACTTCTAATTACATTACAATCATATGCAAGCTGAAAATATGCAAAAGAATTTTTCAATGCAGAGATTGGTATATTTTTCATGAATTCATTAGTTTTTAATGAAAGAAATTATATTTATAATGTTATTGTATTTTGCTTAATGTACGTTAATAAATGTAAGAGTTACGTTGAATATGCGCGCTATTGCAATAAAACCAAAAATAGACTTGACATCCTATTGTCAACTGAAACAATCCATTCATCTAAACTTTGTGTTAACAATACGAGATTGTATTACGAATTAACGCTTTGTTCAATAAACGAAACACAACATGACTACGGTAAACATAAAAGCCGAAAACTGAATACCCCATAATTCGACAACCTCAAAGAGCTATTCCCTGTATTTTGTGGTATATTAAGGGTGCGGTTTACCATTAGTCCCCAAACCCCCACGAGGGACTTCTATAGCCAAAGAACTTCCAGAATAAGCGACTAGGCACGAGTCCTTCATGTTTCACTATGGCAATGCTCAATTTTCCAGTTGATAACTTTTTTGAAAATAGCGGTAGGTAAGTTCTGTCCCACCCATCTTGGAGCACATTCCTTGCTCTTACTGATTACCAATTGTTTCGATGGAAAAGTAATATCAATTCTATGATCTAATGTTAGGACTTCAAAGTCGCATTCGGGTTTAGAATATAATGGTATACTTCTTTATTCAGAAAGCTACTTTTACCTATTGTTTAGGTATTGGCCATATCCTAGACGTCTTCTTTCTAAATGTGCAATTACGGTACAATTAAGAGAGATACTATATAGAGATACTATGACGATGTTAATTGTTTATGGCGCTTTGAACAATATTTAACTTCTCTGATGAAGGTATCTTGAGATCATAATCCAGGGTATGGGTAGAAATATACCATGAGGAATGGGTTATGTTATATATAGACGTAATCCGCAGTCCGGACCTGGCCTGCGAGTACGAGTCACTCGTCTTGTGGCCGCCATCGTG
>JAOEHK010012470.1:0-11448 GCA_025447835.1 Labidoglobus nevermanni | reverse complement strand
GGATATTAAATGGGGTCGCGAAGAAATCGTGGATCCCAAATGGGGTCGCCACGGAAAAAAGTTTAAGAAACACTGGTTTAGCCGATCGGAGGCCATGGGACAACGATGTACAGTGTGCCCTCGTCTATCTGCGAATGTAAATTGTTTGGAAATAGTTATAAATTGAGCTAACAGAGCGCGTTGCGTGCTTTCGGGTGTTTCCGAGCAGCAGAGGAGGGAATGCGCAATAGAGAGACGTGCGAAAGTCGAGGTCCGCCTGTACAATTTCGGTTTCCCAACTGCGCTGACGTCAAATGGAAATTAATTGCAAATTAACGCAATTTCATTTCATTTAACCCCTACATGTTTCTGAATGATTGCTATTGAACGTGGTTTGTGATTTACAATAATAAAAGCATTGCAGTGTTTTTACTTTTGAAGATGTAATTATTTTAAAAGCATTTCATTTTTATCGTCAGTAGAGGTCTATCTATATACATTGGAGAAACGATTTCGTAAAAATTAACGATCTATTTGACTGCTAATTGCCTATTAAATAACAAGTTAAGATGAAGTGAGCTGAATACAAAGTATCTGATATCTGGTACTGGTTTCCCTGAACAGCTTCGACCAATATGAAACATTTCGCATTTCGAATTTGTAATTCTAAAGTAGCAGCTCCCAACTTGTGGTAGGGGCACCCGTAGAGGTACGCAATAAATAGTTTAGACGTCTAAAACCTAAGCATGCTGAAAACAAAAATTTCTCTCAGTAAACCAAGGCGCAATGGAATGAACAAGTACGAGGAATACCAGTCATCTGATAACGTGTTTGTCCGTACTAGGAAATTGGCCGTCCCTGATGAAAAAATTATTAAGAAAATCACACCCACCTTGAGAAACTGTGCACTAACCGCTAGATTAAGCTGATTTGTGCACATAGAATTTCTGTAATTGCAAGATCCTATCGTAGGATATTAAACGACAACCTTCTGCCCGGGATTGGACCCTGGACTTTCTGTTTCACAACTAAATGTTTTTTTATATTATAATATTTAAATATGAATGAGGTATACCACACCAAACCTTAGTCCCCTACACTGAAACGCTACACGGTTTGAAGAACAACGGAAATATGAATTTAATTAATCCCACTATTGTTAGTATGAATTTTAATTTCTGCATTGTAACAGGAATTATTTTTCTTCACATGAAACTTCTACTGATTCTCAGAGCAAATACCATAACTCATATTCTATCGTACAGATCTAATTCACGAGCGGAAAGGCCATATTTAGCCCATAACCATTGCATATTTGTCAAATACTTAAATAACATTGAGAAATGAATGCAAAACAAGTCCAGACTCATGGAAACGTAATTAACTGCAGTTTTTAATCACTAAGGTCAATAACGGGGTAAGGGGACTCCGGGTATTCCACGTGCTTGTTCGCCAAAACTCTCTACGGGTACTGGATCTGGTACGTTCGACCTATGATTTGTATCAAACCAATTATCAACATTTTGTCGCCCTCTAAATGTGGCGCCCAGGCACCCATCGGTTTTTCCTATCGTGATCATACCCCAAAACATCCACATTGTGAACTCGTTCTGCGCAGTTTCTTGTAAATTGCATAATTAGACGCCATTCAGCATGATTCTGCGAACTTAATGTAAGCAACTCTTCTTGACATGATTTTGAAACAAAATGAAGTATAAAAATACAGCGTTTTTACACAAATTCTTCATCCTTAATGCTAACATTGGCAGTGCGATCCGAATTCCGACATGATTAGTGATCTACTTAATGGCTTTTCACCTTACACGAGCTTTTCAATGCTGTCGAACAGTGGTACCAAAAGCATGATATGCAATATGCAAAATAAACACAAATATAAAACAAATTCCCACTTTAATGTGTAGACGGAGTAATTCTGAAACGAAAACAGGTTGGGAACCGCTGTTGTAGAACACATTGTGGGACATTTCATCGTCTTGACCATGCCAAGGTAAAGACCTTACCCGGCATCCTCTGTCGGTCCGAATTGCAGTCCAAATGGGGCGTCAGCGACGACATCGCTGAGCGGCGCTGCGATCGGCGGCAAGCTCACGTAGTCGGCGCCGAGCGCACCCCCGAGGAAGGCAGCATGGCCGGTGGCGGCCTCCGCCGTCGGAAACTCTGCGCTCAGGAGCTCCACGACGTCAGGGCCGTCAGCGGCACCCTGCCGACTCCACGTGTAAAACAGTGCGACGGCGTTTATATCCAACTGGGCAAATGCTGCACTCCACCCCCACTAGAGTCGCCACAAAATGGTCTCCTTTACCGACAGGCGGCTCACATTGTTTCCTCAAGCACTATTCGCAATTGTGTACTTTCGAGATAACTTCCAATATCAAATCAATTATACTTGATAGGAAAGAATCCATCTGCCTTAAATTTCAACGTGTTTATTTCATTATGCTTAATTGTAGTTGGCAAAACACGAATCTTTCTCGGAACACTGCAAATGTATAATTACGAAGATACGCAAATAAGCGATAATAAACTACCGAGAATTTGGTGAAGGTAGAAAACACGTGATGAAAGTATACCTTGACTTTCAAATCTCCATAAACTATCAGAACAAGACAGAACGAAATGTTTATGTGTGGTCCACGTGTATCATATCAATTATTTCCCATTCGGCATACGCTTTTAATTGCACGTGAAATATGGACCGACAAAAAGTCAAAGCAATTCCGACCACTTGTTGCCTCGTAATGGGAATAATAACAAATTCGTGCGAATACATAAATGCTAATTTCGTTACAATATTCCAGCAATCTGATCTGATATGGTTACCATAGCGATGAAATAAAAACAAAAATTTGCACTAAATATGAAATCAATTACTCCTATTGAAAAGCAAACGAATTTGCAGAAGTCGAGTTTAAAAGGCTTTGTAGTTGCTATGCAACGCAATAGTTGTCATCTGCCTGATGAAGACACTGTGTTGTCGAAACGCGTTGCATAGCATTCGTTATGGAGTTTAAACTATTAAATGCCACTTCCATCAATTAACTCCTATTGAACCTCTATCACTAGTTGAGATCATATTTAATGAAAATCAAGGATTAAGGACACTGATTTCAGTGCAGATTTGTGCATTTGCACACAGGATTATCGATGGCGTCCTAAATTCCCCCTCCACGTGATTACAATGGTGTACGGAAAGAATGTCCACAGAAACATTTGAGGCATACAAAGTCGAGCGTTATCAGCGCATTGCAGTGCTGGATCATTTGAAACGCAACATAATCCATGTTGGAATTCAACTACACATTATCTAGCTCGATTCAAACAGGTTAGATAATGAGTGCGACAAGTGACGAGCGCTGAAACAATGCGACGAGACTTTTTTCATCCGACTAGGCCACCCATCTCAAGAGCATCGCGTTAATTAGAATCGGCTAATTGCATCATTGTGGCCATGGCGCACAAAACGATGATAAGGAGCATACTCTCGATCGCGTATTCAGCCAGCTCACTCACTCACTCACTCACTCACTCGTGGCTAAACCCAGCAGCGACGCGAACCGACTGACTTGGCAACGCTCGGCCGTACAGCGCTCTACTCTACCGACACACGCCGCCCGAGTGCGCCCGAAAGAGTCCGATTGCCGCCGATCGGTGGCGGCCAAGCCAGCGAGTCTCAATTATTCATCGAATGTACAAAGTGTCTCTGGCGAGCGCGACTGAGGCAATTCAACCTTCACCTGATTGGAATAGCAATCGGCTGCCTTATGCGGTGGCAGTGTTCAGTAGCGATTTCGTTTTCACTAATCATCGGACTAGAAAACGCGCCGATGACATAAAGCAGCAACACTAAGGCGCTGATGATTAAGACATTCATTGTTGTATGCATGTCGAACGATGATGCATAAATGATTTCGCGATCAATCAGTATGCAGAGTGCTCGCAATGACATAATTGAAAAGTACGCGATTTGCATTGCAAAATGATGGCAAACACACAGAAACACTCGCAAAAAGTTGAAAAATATTGGCGGAATAGCAATGTAATAATTGCTTGATTTAAAAACGCCATCTATGGAGAAACATGATTACACTTGTTTCGCTAGTTTAACGACAATAAAATGTTGCAACGAGCCATTAAAAAGTTTCAGCAGGTTGAATAAACTAGACATTTATGGAATCACTTTTGCTTTGAATTGCAATATTTCCGGCAAGCGTATAGCCTATCAGGTTAGATTAGCTTAGGTTGAGACTAATGGTGACATAATGGTTGAATTTAAATAGTTCCTTAATAGTTGCCTCACAGCGGATGGAAATATCTTAAAAATAAAGGCGAAAGTGATTGTCGAAATTGACAAGCGGAAATTACTAACTGTACATTACAAACATTTATTGTTACTACATTATAGTTGTGTAATGCTTTTGACATTTGACGCAGAAACTGTGAATCGTTGTGGCTATAAAAAAAACGGAGAAACAGGTCCCTTTTCGTATGCTCTTCATGAATCAATTGATTTTGTTGCAGCATCCTAATTTTAATTGCAAAGTAAGATCCTAGGTTAGGTTAGGCTGATGGCCCAAGAGCCTAATGACTTGGATTCAACCCCGGGCAATCCCAATAAACCAATCCTATCTTTCCTTCCAAACAAAGTGATCCTACAAGGAGGATGTACACGCCCTCCAATAAAACAGCAACAACAACACAGTAGGATCTTATGGAAGAGGGTATTGCAGGTTAACGTTATCAAAAAACAGTGAAGAACTAGTCATAACCTCAAATATGCGATAAGGGACGAAAAATGCTATTGAGGCAAATATGGAGGATACTAGGAAGTCTGGAATTAGCTAAATGAGACAATCAAGTACCTAGATTTGGTTATTGATTAGCAATAAACAATGGCTTATAATGGATGCGTTAGTTGGTTAGGATCGAAAATATTATAACGAAAAACACTACACATGACGAAATGTTTGCGAAATATAGCCGTAATTTGAATACGATTTGACAAAATTTGCATATTTTAACGACTTAACGAAGGCCAGAAAATTTCACCAAACTCTGTTTCCGTGTGCTGCCATTGCTGCCATAATTATGCCAAAATGCAGTTCGCTAAGAGTATTGGAATATCCTTTAAGCTTAAAAAGTATGGAAATAGTGCCTTAAGAGTGATCTGAAATGATATAATGAGAATGGCTAATTGATCCAGAAGGAAAATACACGTGTAACCTTAAAGTTGGACATAACTCATTTAAATAGGCTTCCACAATGTTAATTTCATTTCAATAGCGAATTTAATTTAAGATACACGATAGAATACAGTAGTCACTAAACAGGAAAAGGATTCTCAATCGTCACATTTCTAGTATTTGAAGTCATATCCTTCAGAGGTCAACAAATACAAGTTGTAACGTAGTTAATTATGAATCTGATAATTCGGAACATTCCTGCTCCTTCCTGAGTTTTATAGTCCGTATAATAGGTACTTGAATGCGTCCCACCTCCACACCTTACCTCGCCAAGGCTTATCACCTCCTCGATCTATTAATGAATTGATAAGACGCCTTTGTACAACCCTGTGGGACGTCTGGCTGGAACCTAGTAATGGGACCATTGTAATGGGTTACAGTTTAATTACAATAGCGGAAAATACTATAAACGAGGAGATTTAATTGAGGCGCACCAACACTCTGAAAACTGCAAGTATTCTGCATATATTCACATCACATTAAAATAGAGAAGACACTATGTGCTCTCAATTAAATATAAATTGCACTAATTAAATTTTTATTGCACATCTTCAAGAGTGCAATTCATTCTTTCACCTCAGGGCGTTGATATGAATTAATACGTATACATTCAATTTGATAATTGTGCATAAGGAGTCAATAAAAGCAATATGAATTTGCGTATATCGGCTCAATAATTATCGATAAGAATTACAATAACTTTTCGAATAATAAAGAACGGACTAAATAATAATTTGAACTACTAATATGATGTTTTGATCAAAATCCAGTTTTACCATCCAACTACCCTTTATACTATGAACATACCATTGTGAATAGTCATTGCTGATATGCTAACCTGCAACAACAGAAATAAATATTAGCAACATCAATGCAATGTGCGGAAACATATTTATTGAAAAATAGAAAATATCACAATAATTTTATGATATCAATGAATATATTTATAAGCAGCATATGATGACAGAGGCGAAACAACTTTTTTCTGCCATTTATTATCAGGTTTTACAACGACGTCTAACATCGAAGAAAAACATTTTATCAGGATAGACGTCAATATTTATAAATAGACGCACAGATTGATGCAATGAAGACAAGGCCTTCACTGAATCAATTTACACCTAATTTAGGAAATAATCGCATTTTCTTTCGCTGTGCACTTCAACCTTCAATTGCTTTTCATTTCGTTCGCATTATTTTTCGTATAACGCCAACTAGATTTTAGATAGCCAGTTAATTATCAACAGCGAAACATTCCTATTCTTAGAATAAGGAGAAATATCCCTAATTATTTCCAAGCTTAGACTACAGTTTAGATTTTGTAAATCAAATGAGGCCAGAGGTTTCTCCAGCAAAAGTCTAATGTCTCTAGCTTCTTTTTTGAGAAAAGTAGCCTTCCCTGTGTGTAACCTACTTTTTCTTCAGATTTTTTTACCAGAAGAGTTCAGTTGAGTTTTCCGCGGGAAATACAAAAGCTGTTGATGTTTCTGAGCACCTCAGAGGTACGCTAGATGTGGTTGTAGGTTTGGTGCTCTATTTAACATGTGCTACAGTTAATTATTCCAACTTTGCGTAAATTCAGAATACACATAATTTTCTTACATATTAAGGCTGATAATATTTATAGTAGAATTCATGGCGACGCATTCGAGCCGAGAAAGGGTTTAATCAAACTGTTTATCTATTGCCTGCATTTCTCCCCGTTCCTTGAGGAACATTTCCAAGTTTTATGTGCACTTTTATGCTCAGCGCAGCGGACAATATTGCGCCACTCTCTTCTTATATTATAGTTTTATGGTTTTTGTCAATATTTCGTGGCTTATATATGGGAAAGGAAACTTCAATGAGAGATTTCAATGAAATGTAGTATTCGTACCACAAAGAAATCATATTCTGAATCATTTTCTTATGGCACCACCACATTATATTCTAACGAAATGGCGAAATAACTTATTGATAAATAAAACGACAACATCAGCATTTTTAATTGACGCAGCTACTTCTAATTAATTTTGAGTGTCACATTTGGGTTTTCGGAAATAACCATGATGAACTTGCAATTATTTGCTGGCTTTTGACATCGCGAATTGTGCAATACTTCAAGCAGAATAAATTTGGATTGCGCAACCCTTGGATGTCGCATAAATCGATGCGATATGCAAACGAAGTAATATTGTAAAGTGAGCATGTTGTTTAGTGGGTCACTGGGACAACTTATTCGCTCAATCGCAGCTTAGTACACAGCTTGGAATAACATAAATGTTGTGTTACAGCCACTGGTACTATTTGACCGTAGGTTAGTTTATCTTGTAGTGCAGCTTGCGACTTGGTCATTCGCTTTTGATGACGTTTACCTCATTATTTATTATGGATATGGAATGCTATGAATACTTTCAATTATTGCGAAACATATTGAGCAAAAAAAGATAACCTTTCATGATAACACGAGCTTCTTCTTATAATGTGTATACTGCTGCACCTTTAAAATCGGCGTTTTTTGAGTTCCTCTGAAAGTGGCCGATTTTTACCATTTTTTTAAATGATAGGTTGTAGTCACTTTTGAGCGGTCACAATGTATTTTAGCGGCGGAAAAGCGATTGAACCGAGTTTTAACTCTTACAAAAGAACACCAATCGAGGTTAGATCACAGTTTTTTTAATGGCAACTGTCAAACCTAAATTGGACTCCGAATCTAATACCGAAATCCTTAAAATCTTATAGCCTTGAAAGATTTGAGAGGTTATCGGTTATTACAGGAAGATGTCAGTGCGAATTCATTTGGCATTCATCTGGTATTCATCAATGAGTAGATGAAAGCTATATGTGAATATGATGCCATCAAACAAATACAACTCAGAAAGAGGCTGAATGGATTAAGAAGACATTCAATTTTATTCGTACAGTGACTTTGGCGCCAAAAATTCAGTCCAGTATCCAATTTTTGATTCGAATTCATGTCAGGTTATCAGATTTGTATAATGAAACAAAAATTTATGACAGGATATCAGTTTTCATAGGGTAAGCAGTCGTTAAGAGTAAATCAGTAGTCCTTCTGGTATGTGTAAGCATCCAATCTAAAGCAAAGATAAAATCGATTATAAGTTAAGAAACATCTTTCTATTAAATATGTCAAATTGGCATTGGTTTAATTTCAAGCTCGCGGCTCCAATAATGTGGAAATAATGATTGTTTGGGTCAACAGTCATTTCTCTGATGTTCAAGTTGCTGCAGTTGCAATTGCAATGTGATGCTTTTCAATTGAGCTCAGACCGAGATGTCAATTCGCGTAACAATCGATTCGTTTGGTTAATATTCCAGTGCAATGTGACTTGCGAAGCATCATGAATGATGCAAGCATCATGATCAATGCCGTCAATGTTGAGGTTTATCAACAAATGCAACTTATCGCTGTCACAATACGTCCAAAGGTCCATGCAGCTCAACCATTTGCAAAATATGCATTTTCACCCCAGTCCTTTCTATGCGATCTTGAATTGACACCAAATAGAAAAATTCAGAAGCCGGTTATTTTTATGTGAGTCGTTTACTTAATGATTTCTCTTATTTGAATAACAGGAATTCCCAAGGGGAATGGCAGAATATTCATTCTAGTCGTTATAGAAACAGCTTATTTGAATATATATGAATCTGAAATGGCTGCAATTGCAACGAAATTGTGGAGTATAGTGATTTATTAGTGATTGCCTTCTATCAAATAAAATTATGTCTAATTATAGCGACCTCGCCGAGCTCTTTATTTATATTTCGCATTCGATAGCAATATTTGTTGACACGTGAATATATGAACGTCACAAAGAAATACATATTAGGTTCGCTAATAACTTGCTTCACCGAAATGATTGCCTTATCTGGCTCCAACTTATATTTCTTCGTAATATGAGTGCGGCAATTATTTCTAAAGCACAAACAAACTTTACGGTGCTTCGTTACTGTTTATTTTAGATATGCAGCCTTTTGTTTATTATAATCCTGTCATACCTACGACAATATGCGATCTGAAACTAAACAATTTGAATTTGTAATTAATTGCAAATATGTATAACTTTTTGTATCTTTAAAGCTTCGGGCACGGGCATAGTGAGGCATTTAATATCAATTTTTGCACTTTCAACAATACCCTGTAACCTTATATCTTGATCACCAGACTCTAAGTCGGTTTTCTGTTGTCCATTAAACAAAACTGCATATAGTGAGCACTCAAGGATCCACACAGAATGGAATTAATCTACGAAAGGCATTTAAAATCATTCTTCAGTCTTCTGCTCGATAAGTAAGTGGAAACGTGACTCAGATGAAGATTTCAACGTTGGAATTCCAGCTGGCAAATGGTATCAAGAGCGAGCAAAATTATAAATTACCTGTCAAATTTATCTCACTGCCATCTGTAGTTATCTGCAATATTAGTAAGTCGCAGTAATATTGAACTTACCATCAGACTTCTCAAATTAAAATCCGAGTGATATTACTAGTGATATTTATTCTACTTCCTTCATCCGCTCGGTAGCTTAGTCGTTAACGTATTCAGATGCGATACTGAAAGTGCTGGGTTCAATCCCTGGCAGTGGGATGTACTTTAAAACTCAAAGCCGCAAAAAGACGTAAACTATGTTGCGAGGAGTAGGAAAAATAACAGAAAGTTTGGAAAAAATGGATGCAGTTCCAATAAACTACGATTTGATGAAAGAAAGTGAATCAATAAAACTCCGTTCAATGATGGTGATCATCGAGTTATGGGCTTGCCACAGTAGCCAACATGGAGCATACGGACTCTTGTCACTTACCCTTTATGATTCATTGCTTACCCGGCTCGTCCGTATTCATTGGAAAGGTATTTTCACGCTCTTAGCATCAAGTGCCATATATTTGCAACCCTGAGGTTTCACGGCGAGAGTAAAACACTTAAAGAGACAATTTGAATGCTTCGAACCCCCATGGCAGCACATGGCTCCACGCTGAGCAAACATTTTCTGCGCAGTGAGAGCTGACATGGATTTACACTTTGCTGCAGCAGAGCAGGACGCAGGCAAGGACGAAATAGAGAAATAAGGAATGCGATCATCGAAACAGCTGTGCCGAGATGCGTCCTGGCGAAAACGATTGTGAAGCATATTTGTCTTCTAAAATTATCTTGGGCACATCTTAAACAGATTACGAGGAATTTATGTAGTCCTGAAAATATGATGCTCGAAATGCACTCTCTTGACTATTATTCCGCAATTCGCAGCGACGCAACCCATAACTAACCGGCGAGTGCGTGTGGAATTTAATAACGAATGCATGAGAAGTTTTCTGCAATGGACAACTGCAACTACATCCGTCGGCTCTGCTCTTGATCGCCAGAATGGCGAAACAAATGTGCACAGCGCATTTAGCATAAGTGCCAGTTTCACTGGATTAGAGCATTGTTTGTCCTCCCACCATTCATTTACCAACAACTCTCAGAATATGGTAAGAAAAGGTGTCAACTGCAAGCCATACTTTAGTGGCTACAGTTTTAGTTTGAACCTGTTTGTTCTTCTAAGTAGTTCTTCTTGAAGTAGCATACTTGTGTTTTGGGTCAGAATTGTCGATTTATTACCGAAGAAAGCTAATTCGTAATAGTCCGAGAAGCACTACTTTACTTCAGAGTAAATTCTGAAATAGTAACTAATACATACACTTGGCTAGTAAGAGTGCCAGACGATTGATACTTGATCTTTCCTTCCTGTACTCACCTTTCTTTCTTCTTAACATGTGAAGTCATCCTCCCAGTTCCATACTCACTTTACTTTAGCTACTAAGGATAATAGGTGTGCGTGCAAAGGGGCGGGTGCAAAGACGTACATATAAAGTTGTAATGGGCACGACACCTAGGGAGAATATATAAAGCAATTATAGCGTGGAAAAGCAAAATTATAAGAAAGAAGGAAACCAAGGAAGCGATAAGGAGAAGTAGGCTTAGAAGATCTTAGGAAAAAGAAATCAATAAAGTTTCCTGGTAAACCCAGCCGCTTTCACTACTTATAATATGAGACCCAAAGTTCTTCATTCGACTCTAATGGTCGGGGAAGCACGCTAGGTAAGGGCATAGAAATACCTTAATCACCTATACCGCTATTGTTATAATATTGAACATTTTAACAGTTTTTCAATAAAAATCTGGCAACACTGTAAAATGTTCTATAACCTCAGTATTGCGCGAAGTAGT
>JAOEHK010012449.1:0-11451 GCA_025447835.1 Labidoglobus nevermanni | reverse complement strand
GCCTGAGACAGCGGGACACGAGACTGCAGTATTAACCGATTGCTAACAGGTGGACGGGCAGAACAGACGGACGGGTATATGGACAAATAGTAGTAAAACCCAAGCAACGCTGGGTACTCCACTAGTACAATTTATAAATATAGTTATGAATGTAAATATATTGATTAAGTTTAGAAGATTTTGTTGACACTGCAACGCGTTTCGGTACACAGTACTTTCAGCTTCACCAAGCGAAAGAAGATTCTAACTACGCGAAACACCTTATACACCATGGACACACCTTTAACCATGATTTCAAAATTCTCCATAGGGAACAGAAGAACTTAAAACTTAATCTGTTAGAATCGCTAGAGATTAACAGAATCCAAATCTAACACATTACTGAATGACCAATTGGATATTTGCAACTCCCCATTGCTCAACTTGTGTCTTCAAACCATTTCGGTACCCCCCAATTATGGAGTTTAGACAAGTATATGCCTCTTCAATTCTATATTTATAAATATAGATTTCAATGATAAATTGTTATGAATAATATTTTTGCTGTAGTTAATTTGTGTCAACATTCCATAACTGTTTGAAGAAACATACTAAATTCACTAAATTTTGAGTTCTTTAGTTCAGTTAATCTCATTCTGGTTTGTCAATACATTATTCATAAGTTTGCATAGTTGTAATACTTGCACTAAATGCAGTTTTAAGATTTTAATCAAATATTGCATTATTCCATAATTAACCAATTACTAATTTTTCAAATTTTATCATTTGCCACGATATTCCAAGGCGTTTTAAGTTAACATTCCTTATAAATGTAAATGCTGTGCATTTAGGATACTAATAACAAAACTCGAAGGATTTTCCATACAGATAAGTTTTCAAAATGTCACTAACTTAACTTCGTCAATCAGAAATATGAATAATGTCGACCAGTAATGTTGGAGGTGCGGTGGGAGCGGGCCGCACTGGGCGTCACATTTAAGGGCGGCAAATTGTTGACAAATAGTGACAATTGGTTCATAGATAGAACGTGCGATGATGTAGATAGTGCTCGCGGGAATACCCATAGTAAAAGAGGTACCTTTTTAGTATTGGTGCAGCTACGCCTGCTACGCCCCTAATTTTGACTGGAATAATAAACCCACGTGATGATTCTGGCACATATAGCTTGTTGAACCACGAAAATAAACATGTATAGGGTTACCCGAGATCATCATTACTTGACTGTAATGATCCAAGTAGCATGCATAAACAGCCATAGCAGACGCGATGAAAAGTAGCCAAAAACGAATTCAAATTTATGATTGCACTGCACATTCGTGTTGGTAAACCTACTTCTTTATTTATTAATTAATTCATTAACGAAAGCAAGATGTAGGACACTTGTGGCGGCGATTAAACGCATGGTGCCTGAAACTGTAGGCATTCGCACTAATTTGGTATGCAAATGAGCGCGTTGAAGATGCCGTTAACAACATCGAACAAGATAGTTTGTCAGGATTGAAGCGTGCACTTGCATGTTGAGCACTTTTTCGTGCACTTCGTTTATCAATCTGAATCGCGCTCCTTGCTCGCACTGGGACACTTTCCGCGCAAAGGGCTGCACATGGTAGTAAACTGTATCATTACGATCGCGATCTAGCATGCACATCACAACAGCGGACGACTCGATGCCGTATTGTACGAATAGTTTCTACGTTTCAATGTGTGCTATCGGCTAAGGCAATTGACTTGGCCGTGGTTTACCCGTAGATGGTTCGCAGCGTCGGAAATAGCCATCCCGACGCCCTCTCCGCTTACACCATGCATTCGTTTCTTTCCTGCGCGCGTAACTAGGAAAACTGGGACTGGGACTTGGAATTATACTGGGCATGTTTACACTTGCAGCGCAAACTGCCTCCTGATTTTTCTCTGTCTCATATTCGCACGTTCACTTTTCGACATGATTGTTCGTTCCCTTGTTACCTACAATTTTTTCTCAAAGCCAAGATTGCTCTCGTCATTTTAATTCTCGTCGTGCGTACCAGATAATATTCGGACAACATCCCGAGTTAAGCGCAACGCGAAAGCAGGAAGGTGGAATATGCTGTTTTAGGCGCTTGCTGTAACACGAGATAATGCCAAATATGGAATTGGAGCTTTTGGTTCAAATTCTATTATTAAACTTCCATTGCTATGTAGCGTTCCCGGCTGTTAGTTCAATCCTATACTTACAAGCAATCTTAGCTCACTTTTTTGTAAAGCGCTCAAAGGAAACTCAAGTTTTTCTCCTCGCAAGTGCATTTTTGGAATTCTCGTATTAAACGCCAGGATTTCATCCTGATTTGATTTATGTGGCGATTACTTTCAGGAGGATTCATTTTGTTGCGGTCCAAGTAATTATATAATAAATACCAGAAAGAAAAGAACTCGTAACAGATTTTTTAGAGAAATATTTTAATGCTACTTCTGAATATTCACTCCTCACATTGCAACTTTTTTATTATGATATGAATATGAGCAAGTAAATATAAAGAATTCAATCGAAACAAAATATTGGGCATGTTCCTTGTACTCCTGGAACACCGATAATATATAGGAAAATTGGAGGAACTTCATGGTTCGAAAGTTATAGCGAAAAAACCAACACTTTGCATGACAATGCGTCTGAATTGGAGGACGAGATACTGCAAGCAGAAACTCTACAACACTTAGGCCAGATATATGTCGTTCTTTTCTACCCCTTCAGCCAGGTAATGTGGCTGGGTACTCCACTAGTATTTAATTCAAATAAATATTGGTTAAAATCCAATTTTGTCAAAGGTTTGAAGTAATATTTTCAATTTATGGCGAAAATTTGCATGAACGTTGCATTTCAATATCCAGTTCAGCCAATTTGTTCACATTTGCATATAAATAATGCAGATAATACTGAATGTGGCGTAGAGCTGCCTTGAATGGGAGGCTTTGCGATAACATCGAATGCGCTTTGATTGAGAAATTTGAATACTGCATCCGCAATGTAAGAGTGTGTAAAAATGCCCTTGCAACATAATATATTTGTCCTTAATATAGCGAGAAGAATGTGTCTTACATATGCAATAAGAACAAGGCACACGTAGCTCGCATTAAGAACGCCCACCACGTGCGAGTGCGGCCACCAGATGTTAGTGGCATTTTATTGTCTTTCACTAACAATGTGTGCAGCGATGAAATTAATTGCAGCTGATTAAAATCAGGTGCAGCAATTAATTTCCTCGCACTTCTCGCGTGCCTCAAGCGCCGCTACAATTAATCTATTGCATTTTCATTTCTATTCAAACAGCGTTAAATAATCACCATCATCATCATCGTCAACATTGATGTGTTAATAAATTCAAGGTGATTTGAAACGAACATGGATTTATTATTATTCATTAAGTCAAACTTCAACAACCACCTGCAAATAGCGGCAAATAGGTTTAAAACAATGAAATCAGGGATAGGATTTCACCAAACTTATATTTAAACATGTCATATGAAGTGCCAAAAACAAATTTTGAGTGCTGAAGCGTCCCAGCGTTCGAGTTCCGCTAATTCTGTGACTAATTCAATTACTCACCGCCGTTTTGCGCAAAACCGAACTCAGAACAGAATGCTCGTAATCCATTCTATCGACCTCTGACATGTTCCAAGCGCACACACAGACAAATTAGATAATTCACCATCTGAATTTGATGATTCGGAAAATTCCGAAAGTTTGGCGAACAAAAAATGCCACTAAACCTGACAATCGCTCGTGAGTTGGAGACGTTATTACTGCCATATTGAAGATCACTCAATTAAGAACGTCGTCGGAAAGATTCGCGCACGGATTGCACTTGTCTCTGGCGCAATGTGCGAATTTAGTTACCGTCTCCATGAAGCGCCATGGAAGAAGTTCGCGAGCGCGCACCGATGACGACGACGACGAGGATGACGGTGACGACGACTCACTCTGCACCTCGAGATTCTCTTGCAGGTCTCATTTCACTGCATTAATCAAGCGAATATTGCGTGGGCATTCATTCAGGGCGGGCACACTCGCCATTCTCTATCTGTTGGCCGTTTCTTGCAACTTCTTCTACTGGCAGTTAGCTCAAACTATAGCTTTATTAAGAAACATTCATGAGCTTCGCAATAGTCACTCAGCTCGCCTATAGCGTTCTTATCTATCGATCGGCAAGAAAACAGTTGCTAATTGCTAAGGAATCGTCATCAGGCGGGCGTTATGTAGACATCCTGTAAATATATTCTAGTTAACAGGCAACGACTAACAACGACTGCGAAATTCCTCGTTGCCTCTCTTGTAATGCGAACGCTAATGCTATTTGTATACCGAACTAGTGAAGTGCCCAGCGTTGCTTGGGTTCTACTACTATTTGCTCATCTACCCGTCCACCTGTTAGCAATCAGTTGGTACTGTTCGCCGATAGACAGTGACGCCGCGTTTAAAGCGCATGCGCGGAAGACCGACGTCGATCGCTATTGCACTGCTGTTGGAAAAGTGTTTTTTCGCTATAACTTTCGAACCATTAAGTTTTTTCCAATTGTCTTTCCTTCCGAATTGTTGCAGAAGTACATGGAATATGCCCAATATTTCATTTCGATCGAATTATTCGTATTTTAGGAGGAGATTCTATACATACACAAACGGACGGATAGACATAATGCCTTGGATTACAGTCGTATGAACCTTGGGTATTAAAATAATTAAAACAAAGTAAAACTATCAATTTAAAGTAGTTTATTCTTGGCTCGTGGCTTTCGTTTTATTTGCTTTTTTGTTTCGCAAAATTTGTAGGAGGTATAGCAGCGCAAGTAGGGTAAAGAAGACGCTAAATACGTGGAATACACATTTGTAGAATACAGTTGCCATAATCGTGCTGGTGACATTTTGTATAGTTTTGCCGGAGTAGATTTTCGCGAATGCGGCGTCCGAAAAATAATCGTTGACACCAAACATTTGGAGAAAGTAGGTTCTGCTTTGCTGGAAATAAATTTTATTGTATTCTCAAAATCGCACAACAGCAAGGCTTAATTTGAACAAATCAATACATACATGATTGCGATACGTATTGACGATGGTGAAACATAAGCAAATGTCAAATACCACCATAATGATCAGGATTATTGCATAAGGCAAGATGAAGAACGTTGCCACACACCAATGGAATTTCGCAAATGACAAAACTGAAAGGGTGCCGTTAAATTCACATAAAACACACTTTTGTCACATTACCAATGACAAATATAGAGGAAATTGCTAAAATGGTATAAAAGAATATCCAGCAAATGGACACATTCCAGAAATCGAATTCGCGATTTAACAAAATGCAGTTATTGATAACCGTTGCATTCGTCTTCGAACAGTTGTAGCCTAAAAGAACCCCATTGAGGAAAATTCGTTTCGAAACTCTTGGTACATACGTTGATACACCACGAAGTAGTCATCTTCAATTTGCTCGGACCGCTCACAGTGTAAATAGGGCAATAGGAAGCCAATTAGTAATACTATATGTAGTATTGACAAAACCTGAAGATTTCAAAGGTGAGAAATACTATTTCGAATTTGACTTCCTAATTCTACTACCAAGGTTAATATTCCAAATACTAGCGGACGTTTGAGAATTGACCAAAATATTGCACAAATTATGCACATGCACATTGTCCCAGATTACAATTAAAGCTTGAATGTTGTCCACTTACAAAAAAACTGTGACATCTACTATTGACAACACCAAAATAGATAGATTCATTGCGTCACTAGTTACTTCTCGGTCACTCCGAAAACGAAAAGGGAAAGAAGGTGAAAGAAGCCTTCTTCCAATTCTAATGAAACGACTGAATTTGTCGAAACAATTCCCAGTTATTTCTGAATAAGTTAACGAATCGTTTAGTCAAGAAACAACGACAAAATAATCTTTTCAAACTTCTATTATCCAACAATAATTAGAATCTACCAACATATAAAATTACAAATATGAAAGAAACAAGTCTGGGTCTCGTGGTACCTCGTGGTCCTGCAAAAATGAAGTTCTCTCGGATCACTCCCAAAGTTAAACTCTATTTTCTTATTTATTTTTTATATAAGAGGTTGAGGGCAAATGCACAAATGCAGCTGAGGCCAATACTATCCTTGACCGACCCAAACACTGGCCATATGGTATGGCCGTCCTCTTGGCTATATGCTAACCTAGTTTCTAAGCTTTACAGGGTGGTAGAGAGGCAGGGATTGAAAGAGCGGGCCGTGAGCCCGGGGGGAATATCTAACCTGGTAGTTAAACCTTAAAGATAACCGAATCGCTCACTACGCTGCATGGCTTAGTTATCGGGTACCCCTGGCTTATGCCGGTAGAACAAGCTCGTATATATTTTATATTTAGACAGCGTGGAAAACCCTGTTTACGGGTACCCTCAGAGTGAGTGTTATGTCGGATTCGGGCAGAGGCAATACCGACTAAAAACTAAGCTCAAGCATTCAACTCTAAGGTTATGTATGCTTTTGAGGATGAGTTTTATGGACCTGCGAATCGGGGCCACTTGGGCTGATGCGCAAGTAGTTCAGGGAAGCGATACCAGGCTGTAGGGTCTGTTGAAGCGGTTATCGGGTTTGGGTGGGGTGGGGGGTAAGGTCGGAGATTGTGGGGTTTGGGTTGAGGTTGTTGGCCAATTGGGAGCTCGTATATCCCACTCCAAACTACTATTTTTTGTACAATACGTGATGCAGGCATTTATTTAGATGAATATACATTAAAAATTTGTCACTTGATAACAAAAACAATTTTTAATGTTTATGACAGCACATGACTAAACAATGGGTGTATTGTCTCGCGGTTCTGTTTGCTCCTGAATCTTCTGACAATACTGTTGAACGAATGAGAAACACATTAAAATCACGTATTGTTAAAAACAGCACTTACCCTCGGCATTTTCAATTTGGTATTCGGCACGTGACGACTCTGCGCTCTATTGGTAAGCAAGCAGGGTTGGGTTACTTTCAGCGGCCTCGTGTGATAGTAGATCACCGAAATGACGAAGCCTACTGTGATCAAATGGCATACGTTCCGATTGGACAGATGCATCAACTTTTTCCGCCCGATATTTTCATAAATATCAATGTTATATCGCGTTTTCATCACATTCTCCGTTGGCGCATCTTCAGATCCAACCAACTGGTAGAGGTAGTAGTTGCTGTGCTAAAGAAGGTCGTTTCATAATTAACATTGCCAGAGCGTATGCATATCGCTTCCCTACGTGATTATAGTAATTCATAAACCATGTAACGATTAAATACCAATCCAAGATAACGCTTTGCAGCACCACGATGATCCATTGATTGACCAAACTCGTTTCCAAACGGGATTTGCGTCTCACGCATATGCTTGCTATAGTCGGAGCGAATGTAAGACGCCCAGAATAAGATATTAAGATCGAGGAATGGCGATTACCTAATAGAAGACATGAGGAAATGATTATCAATGAACTGATAACCATCCAGATGAGCATCGTGAGAAAAAAGTCGTCCTTATGGTTGTGCACTCTCGCAGTCGACGAGTAGAAAATGGCGTTATCGAAGTAATACAAATAATGCGTCCCATTCTCACCCATTAAAGTATACTCATGAACTGCGCCAAGAAAATTGCATGCGTGAATAATTCATTGGCAACGCCATCCCATTGCATTAATTAGCTCATTAAACTCACTGTTGTAATGGCGCTCTTCGGGCGTGTAAAGATTATAGATCTTTTCGCTACCTCCATGGATCGTAAATGTGGCACTTAAATAAATTAGATGCACTGCTGAGAGAACCTGTAAAATAATCGAATTCGCGCCAATTGCCGATGTGGTTTTAAATGGTAATGCTTTACACAATGAAAGATTCCGGCGTAGAATACTGGATTCAGAATGCACCTATCCAAATTTCCCATTTTGCTGCTTACTTCACTGAAATGTTTACCGCTGTTTCATCACTGCCCATAGCCAACTACGAATTTGAGACGCCTATCAAACTTTCCAACTTTTAACTGGATTCAAACTAGACTTGTATCTCTCTCATCCCTCGGTAGCTGAAACGCTGCCAAAGACGTGTGCGATCTAACTCGAGATTTGAAATTGCGGCTAGTTTCTGTGGTCCAATAAGTGCTCTCGAAATCAGTGTCGTAAAGCCAGGACTTGTCGCTTTGCTCGTCATTGATTTCCTTCCTCAGTTGCAGATAGTATACGCAGTCGGTAGTCTCTTTGCGCCTCCATAATCGCACCCCGTCGCATGCCAGAACGCAGCATGCGACGATCAACAAGGGCAAGACCACGAAGATATAGCGGGATACAAAGAACGCCACCATTGTTGGAATACCATGCATGGCATCTCTGCTTGTCAGATAATTTTCGGATAGCAATGTTTCGTTGAGAAATAGAAATCTCCACGCTAAATGGAACTGCGATTAGTTTCGGTTAATTAACGTTGCCAATGAGTATAGAAAGATGAATTTACATCGCCCATTTCTGCGTAATTGTACAGTCCAGGTAAAAGGCTGCAGCTTATAATTATGCTTATGAATGTCACTACAAACCAGGGTATCAGGATGTATTTGACCATACCACGTCCTAATAACTTTGCGCAGAAACTGCATGCTGAAAAATAATGCCCTTGAGTCCTTTCAGTTCTTTTATGGCATTAATGAATATGTTACTGTGAAAGACCGAAATCAGGAGAATGTCGACATTCACCGGTGAATGTAAATATAGCCGTTTTGTGTATGTCCGAAATATTTACTAAGTAACTTTGGTTGGGATTGGTTGATTTGTTGGAGGGCGTGTGACATAAGCAGCACTTAGGCCCATTGTATATCCTCCTGGTACGGCCTCTTAATTTTGGATGGGAAGATAGAATTGGGTTAATGGGATGGGACAACTCACAAATATTAAAGACCTGCAACCTACAGCGATTTCACGTCAAGTTCTGATTGAACAACACAAGCATATTTCTAAAAAAGGGCCGCCGCGAAAGAGAAAATTGTACTACAAGCAACAAAAATGTTGCGAATCTCACAGCGACAATTTCCACCTGGTCAAATCGAATACAAGTCCCTGATGTTGACCGTGCTCGTAGAGATAGTCAAAATGTGTTAACGGTTGTTATTGAATTAGACTCAGATTTCTATAAACTGGCAAATAGACATGGCATCCTCAAGCAGTTCGTAATTTGCTAAGAAAATGTGAATATTGATATTCACTGGTGAATATCGACATTCACATGATTTCGATATTTCACAGTTTCACAAATTTGTTAACTTTAGTTGTAAATCTACAATGATCTCTTGATCAATGGGGAAATGAAAAATCCTGCTATCAAAGTTTAAGGGGCTATAAAGTAACGTTGAACGACTACCGTATATTACTCTGTATCACTCTTAGCCATAGGTGTACTAAATAAGTTGGAACTGTAGTGATTGGGTGAAGGAAAGGTACCAAAAAGTGGAACTGTCATAAGTGACCACAATCCACAGCTTATCGTCCATAAAGAATAATACATTGTGGCATCGTTTACAAACTCTGAATTCAGATCAATGATATCGTTTTGCCCACTCTCTTCTTTCGCAAGTTGCTCTGAAACCCTGAAGCTCAATTTACGTTTGTATTTGCACGTGGATTTATCAACTTTTATGGAATTCAAGCGCAAGTTCCTGAAGCATTTCTCCTCCAAGTGCAACCAGTTTGAAGTACAATGCGCTTGTAATTAAGGCACTAAATTGATACATAGATTCAATCTAAATTATTTCGAAATCAGTTTCGGATTCAAATTAGTTGAACGACGAATCTTTACCATTGCGAATCCCGCAATAACCATCAGCCGTATACCTAAATATCTATCTGTACACATTTTCCGAGTGGTGATAGGTTTCGGCTCGTCATTTGACGTTTCTAAGTAAATAGATAAAACAAAATATTTCGTTTAGATACATATATTTATTGAAAACTCCGTATTTAACATTGATGACAAAATTGATTAAGACGTCTTTAAAGCACGTTTGGCCTCTTTCTTCAACTTGAAAATTTTAATCCAAATGTATAACAACATAATTGTCAAAATCGGCGTTCCAACTACACGCTTCGAAGACCGCACTACATAATTTAATGGAGAGTAAATAATTGCTTGGTAGAATTGTCCACCCTCTCTAGAATAATTATCGAACCGTTCATATTTAACCGGCGATTCGTTGCTATCAAAATAATTGCATGTGGACGGTATCTACAACAATTCAGCAAAAATGTAATGTGACCTTGACCAATTTTCCCAATATTATTTACTTGACATTGCAAATAAATCATCAAAGAATATCCGATTGATAGGGTATCCGAAATCATTACTACAACGTGCACTATACTCCATGGCAGGATATATACAAGGAAGACATTTTTCGACCAATCGAAATTGATATTGGCTGCAGCTAAAAAATAACTAATAACTGAATCTACAATACTAAATGGTGGTGCTTACCATAAAGTAATAAACTTGACAGAATAAGAAACATATTTAGGGTAACTACGAAACACCGAATCATATTCATATTACTCCAAAACGCGCTCGTCTTCGTACCATTTACGGCCATTATGAAATCGACAAGATGCGGATCGGCACCTTTTAAATCAGAAGCATCGAAGAAATCAATCAATTTCAAATAATTCATTTCGTGAGTCTCATCTGCAATTATCGCGATATACAATCTCAATGCACACCATACACAAGAAATGCATTTTTACTGTAATTGAACATATAGGTGGTAAACCCTTTTCGCAAACGGGCTAGCTGAGAATTACTATGACTCCTAAATAATGAAATCATGCACCTGAGGTGGTAAACGGCTTCTATAATAGATATCACACTTGCGATTACCAGTGCCCAATGCAATTTTCTTGGCATATTTGAACGTAGATTCAAATTTGACATTTTGCATGCAATTGCACTTCGACTCGATTTGCAATGAACGCAATTGAGAAACTAACGAATTTTCGTCGTCATAACACCATTTGTTTTCTTGCTCTTCACTTTTTATTTCAATCGAAACGTTATTACTTTGTTATTTCAATGTCAACTGATCGGTAGCCGAGTGGTCATAGTAGTGCGATACTGAAAGTGGTGGGTTCAATCTCCAGCAGGGCGTTAGTTAGTACGTTCCTGGCGATTCATGTGGTTTTGCGCTTATTGGTAAAGATCTTAAACAAAGTCGTCCGCGACACCTCCAAAAACTGTGTGGAGAGCTCTCTCATCGTCAGCCCATGGTCCTCATGAATCTGCACGCGTCTAGTTAGATCGTCGGTGACCACACCCGGACGGTTTGGGAATATAGCCAAGGCTATTAATTAATGGGAATTTTACTAACTTCTTGCTTGACATTAGTCGAAAAGAGGTTATGTTTGAATTCTTACTCATTTCTGCCACCATTCACGATCCGG
>JAOEHK010012438.1:0-11453 GCA_025447835.1 Labidoglobus nevermanni | reverse complement strand
GAAGAGGAAATTTTTGACGGCCTCTGAAATCTCCTTGGTGCCGCCAAGAGAGCTCCTGGCTTTCCTTAGGGAAATTTTGGAGAGCCCTCTCGGCTTTTGAATGTGGGTCATAGTACAATAGGCCTTTTAGGCCGCAGTGCTTGGGGGAACTACTCCCTTTGGCCCAGCACGATAATACCGATATCGTTGGTTTTCATAGGCCCTTTAATATAGAATTTTGGAAATTGCAGCAGACAAGCACGCGGAATACCCGAGGTTTCTTATACATTTCGTAGAACCCCAATTTCTTGTTTCGTTGTCGTAGACCACCTACAAGTCTAGAAGTCGATATCGACCTCGTTGGGAATCACTCATTAGCTTTCCAGAACATAACTCTCAAATATAATATAGTTGTTGAATCTACTAAAAACAGAGATTTACAGAACTCAATTACAATTTGTAGTGCCTTAGGTAGTGCTTAGATTAGCACGCTTATCAAAGACAAGTACCACAGAAGGGTTAATTAATTTTCGTGACTAGAGTCCAATTTCACTCGCAATATTGATATCGGTCTGTCCGCTATTACGATTGTAACAGGATATTGGGAAAACCTGTGAATTTTCCCAGATTTCTTGTTTTTTCTGGGCTCAGAGAGGTTGGATATATGAAGGTGTAAGAAACTCCATTATATCAAAAGTCGTGAATTGTAATAAGTAGATAAGGAAATGGGGGGAATTATCGAAGGACAATGTAGCTCCAAGGACGTGCATTGAATTTCCAACAATGATTTCATTACTGACATCGATGTTCCTTTTTCGTCCTTCTCATGAAGCAAGCAGGCTACTGACCGCCTTAGCATTACAGACACGTGTTAATACGGAGTCTGCCACCGCAGCAAATTCGTTCATTATTTCCAATTCAGCTTCATGTTCTTATCGTTATTCTCTTCAAGTTGAGTAAACTTTTCCGCAAAAATTATAGCTTCTACCTTGGTTTCATGAATGTATTCTTGTGGGATGGGATGAAACCAGGGCAATTACTTCTTCCATCATGAAAGTAACTCCGCTAAACTTCGTTTTATGTAAACAATACAAATGTTTTTTGAATGATTTCTGTGATTGAATAAAAACGAAATATATCTTAGCACGTGGAATGAAAAACTATTTAGGACGGCGAGATGATGAAGGAAAATATATCAGTTGTCATCCGGACATGGACTATATATATAATATGTGAGTCGTTCTATTCCAGGGCGCAAAAACGTGAAACGAAATCCTTTTCGTTGCAATAATACTGGCCGACTTGGCGAAGCTGAGTCCTAAGACGCCGAATTTACAATGGGAATGTGCTGAATACATTGGCATAGTGCCTTTTTATCCATTGCACGAAATTGACATCCTTCCTGCGACGAATAAGTCTCACGGACAGCTTTTACCTCAGCGTTAAAATGTGCAGGGCGCAGCATAACAGGCATACCCTAAGGTCTGCAACACATTGTGACTGCCGCCACTTGATAAATCTACATCGCAGTCCCAATAGATTCCTCGATATATCATATTGATGTATTGAACTCAGCAAGCAATATCAAGTTGCGAATTCTGCATATTTCTCGATAATAGCTGAAATGCTTCGAATGTTCTTTCCTGTTCCTACTTCTGGGCCAAATTATTATTTTAAAAATCACTTAAAAAGATATCAATTAGTTCATGTCCTCTGATCTATTGTACTATAAGGTAAATAATTTCTGAGAATTTTCCTCGAAGGCTGTGTGAACATTCCTAACTAGAAACGATTAAACATAACATTCCAGGGGCCAACCCAAGCTCAAAACAATTGCAAACTTGCAGTTCAGTTCAGTTGGACTTGTATAGAATTAACCGGAACGTAATGAAGCAAGTATACCCTGTTGTTAGAATGTGTCATAAAGATTTCTCGGAGAACCAGCCAAACGGGTTGGTGCAGAATTCTATCTTCTAGCAGAAGGGCATGAACAGATATGTCTCTTTATCTAATAAAATATAATAGCATTTAGTCCTCATAATACTAATTCACTAATTAGTTTCAATATTTTATGAAACCTAGCTTTAATTTTGAAATTTATTATGAAATTGTGATAAATATAATCTCCTGAAGGGCCAAATATTCATGTATTAAATTTAAATAATGCTAAAAATAAGAAGAGGATGTGAAGTTTTAAAGTGTAGGAGAGCAATTTCAGTTCCGTTTATGTTGCATTAGCATTGCGAATACGTAATATTTTGAAGTTTATCTTTCTACTTTAACTACAATTTACGTTCACCTGACTTCCTCTTTACTTCCGCTTAAAAATATTTCGTATGCGAAAGCAATAACACTACCTTGTTATTCGAGGCGGTACTGTTTATAGTAGTTCATTCACACTTCACTCATTAATTTCTGTATCAAATATATACATAATATTATTTTCTTTCTAAAGAACTATATGTTTCTGGCCCTTAAATACCCGGTACCAGTTAGGAACTGCTGGTATAGAGGATTGACTTGAGATTTCTATGAAAATATTCAGATAATACTACTACTTATCCATCGACCAGAAATCATCACCATCTAAAAGCAACATTCCTAATTTCATTTTTGCAAAACTAAAGATATTAGTTGTTACGAGAATAATAAGTTTGCAGCAGTTACCAGCTTTAGTTTGTTTCATTGAAGAAGTCAAAAAGACCAAGATCGCATGGGCGGGGGACCTAGATACGTCATTTGAGCAAAATGTAGAATGAAATTATACTCTAAGCCGATTATATCCCTGTTTGGGTAATGGCTGCGCACTCGACCTACCTTCAATATCCAATAATCCTCGATCTATGCGTCTATTTCGTTAGTCAATGATATTATATTATAACTTCGTTGTGCAGACTTGCGAAGTTGCAATAGAAACGAGTTTGGAAAGTACCACGAAGTACATCGTAGGTAAACTAAATACACTCCTAAACAGCGGAAGATTAAAATTCACGACTTCTTGAGTTTACTGCTCAAAGGCAAGTTCTTCAAGCACCTTTCAGACTGCGCAATATATGTTTCATTGCCTTCATCGTGCAACTGCAATAAACAGCAACTCGTTGTTCTTCGCTGCCTACAAGATTTCTGCATGCATAGTGACCAGGTTATCGAACTGCGAATGCGTTTCTTAACAAGTGTATGCGATAAAAACGCCAGAAAAACGTTGAAACCATAGATAGGTATGTAGGTAGACGCACCTCCTCTGCTGCGACTTTTGCAATTCCTGCGTGAGATTCCAGTGCGAGGTCAAATGAATAGAAAATCTCGCAAATCGCAGTTCTATAGAATATCATCTCTAAATAATCGACATGTCTACCGGGGGATGATTGATCTTGAAGAAACATAAAAGTTTTCAGATTCCTTGTGACATTTTGAGTTATGCCAACATTGCTTGTTCTATCCGGACAGAAAGTTGTAAGCGGTTTGTCAATGTACCCATATTTTTCTGCTAGTCACACATGTTCTCAAGAGGAAAACAGAGTGTGGTCTTGCCCTACGCTTGGAATGGTTCTCCTCGAATAACTAGGCATTAGTCATGTCCAGCTTAAAGAAGTGAATGCAAGTCGATGCACTTTAACATGTAGGCGTCAAGATTGCTGAATGTGCGTAGTTTCAAATTTCAAATTACTGCTCTGGTCTTCATAGGATTACCATGCTGCGTCACGTAGTAACAACTTGATGATCGCGTAGACTCGAATCTGGTTTTCATCAGCGATGCATTGCAATTTCCTTGTTTTCCATCTAATATTTATCTGGCGTATTTCTCTCTTATTGTTATTATTATTTCTTTTTGGAAATCAGCAATCAAATAATTCCTAAATATAAGATAAATTACAAAAGCGCCTTTGCTTATCCCACAGTAATAGGCCTGGAATAAGAACATCAATTTACAAGATAGGAAACGAGAAGAGGACCCATCTGGTGATGTGTAATAAATGTCCTGTCCATACAGCGAACCTTTAAAAATTGCTTCATTAAAAATTGAACAAGACTATGAACTAGGCCTCGGCAAGGTACCGAACGGGTACATACCCGGTATGGAAACTACGATGTACTTGCACCCGTAGCTTTTGTAAAGATATAGGGTACGTACCGGGTATAAAAGCTACGGGTACGGGTATTATGTAGTAGTTCCCAGACGGTATGTACCCGTACCCTACTTTGCTGAGGCCTGAAAACTGCTACTGTAGTGGCATGATTCACTTCCAACTACGTGGGAATCCATTATAACTAGATATAGATAGATAATAGTGGAGTACAGTATTATAGATATATATCTTTAATTAAAGGCTAAATAACTGGTATCATTGCGTATATACAGGGTACGTACCGAGTACGTGACTGCTAAGGCCATTACATACCTGGACCCAAGTTCGCGGGTACCTTGGAGTACCAGGTATGTACCGCACCTTGCCGTGGCCTACTATGGACAATACTCTGTTGAATAACATCCACTTGGCCACATAGAAATAAAAAGTAGAAGTATAAGATGTAAAAATGGAAAAAATGTCATCCATAAATCTATAAAAGACAACATGATTTATGATGAATGAATTAATGTATTCATGTATGAATGAAAATCGTAAAAATAGTTCAGTTTGAGCAAATGCTGAATGGTGGCAGCATACGTTAAATACAATAGTAAACAAGCGAGACTAGTTTTTTGAATTCAATGTAACAACATTACACAATTTATGCGGAATGCAGACGGGTAGGAAGCTAAGAATACTCTTGCGCAAGAATGTTAATCGTTCGTATATGTATTCATCAGCTAAACGCTACATTTCCATTTGTTTTCATTGACTTTGATTAGGGATAAGTCAACTTTCAGTTGAGGCGCTACGGACAAATTCAGAGCAATCTCAAGTTAGAGATATGCAAAATTTGAGAATCTCTGTTTTCAATTAGCTCCGAACGCAATAATGAGTGAGTAATATATATATGTAAACAATTTTTTTAACAACCGTCATACACTAATTTATGATGTCTTCATTTGGTGTAAGTATTGCTGCTAAGACCGGAAATGCATGTTAGGCACATAAATGTCTCATCGGGCGACAAGCAACACTAAATTTTGCTAGAAATAACTGCACAGAATATCGCGTGGGCTTCACTTCTTCGGTCTGAAATAGTGCTTCTTGCAATGCAATAGTTCGGCTTTGCACAAGAGTGCAAAGTAAATAGCAAATGTAAATTTATCTATTTTCAAAGTAAAATCGCACTTAAACTTGGACTTCAAACAGTGACGAAAAGTAATAGCATATAGCAGCTAGAACCTACCTTAGCTTGGAATGTAATTCCGTGCAGGAAGGCTTCTTCCGGATAAAGCGGTATCCTTGAATCGTATTCATCATTCTGGACCAAATCATATTGATTCTTGCACGGCATTGTCACCAATATTGCGTAATTGACTAACTAAAGAACTTGTTCGATTGTCGCACGTTGTTTGCACTATTTTCCGGTGCGCGCACTCTGCTTGCCAAGAAATTAACTGCCGTCATGAAGACACTGTCTGTGGAAAAGTTTTATTGCCCCAAGGTAATAGCGCACTGTTAATATTTAAACTCCGGATTTGATCGCTCGTTTTATTATCGTTGCGCTTTATTCGCACCTCGCGTTTCGCGGATGTTGCGATCCAAAACGTGCAGCTCAGCGCCGAATGGGCATCGTCCAATGTCTCATTAAATCTGCGTGGCGATTTGTGTTTCAATGCAATCATCGATTTGTCATCGCTGCTGGCTTGCAGCTGGTCATTGCAAATGGTAGCGTAAATGATTCACGCGTTTGATTACCATCGATGCAATTATTGCCCGCCGTTACACTCACTACAGTTTTACAATTGCGTGTGGTTCCTGTGTGCAGATTTACATTGTTTCCTCCACTATAAGATACTGTCGCACAACTCTGTTATCTGCAAGCAAACAAAAAGCATTTGTTAGTTCTGCTTAACTGTAAAATCTTTTGTTCGACAACATTGATAACGACGTCAGGATGTCCAGCTATTGCATGGAAATACTTACTTCCGATTTGTGAATGCTTATTAGTGATTCATACTGGCAAGAGGTGCAAATTTCCAATGAATTCGAAACTTAGCTAGACCCGGAACTTGAGTCATTGACGAAATAATTAAATGTTCATATTATTGAAGCTGATGCATAGTATAAAGAGATGTAGAGATAATAAGAAAAGTGAATGCATCTGAGCCAACGAGTTTTAATGCGCAAAATGTTCGCAGAAGTAATATCGTTAGAAACTTTTGCACAAAGGGAGACTGCATTTGAGAACAGTTACGAATGCAAGTGTGATTCAATCGGAGACTGTATTCACTGCGGAAACTCTCCGATTGTACTTATAAGGCCAATGGAGTCATATTTCCGCAAAGAGGCTTGACTCCGGAAAAAATGCAAACAGCTGCAAAGCACGCTTGCAATTGCGATTGAAAAGCAGATATAGAAACTTGCTCGTCTTTCGCAGATGAGCGATCCACAAAACCAGCAAAATCTTTGTTTTATTGTTGCTAAAAGAAAGCGCAAAATCGTTGGCCATTACAATTGGTCCGCCATTAAACGTTGATAGCTCTGATGGCGGGAATGCTTCGAATTTTCCACGTTGCATTATATTATTCAAATTAATATAATACATCTCGAAGATATATGAATCAGAATACAGAAATAAAGGAAATAAGTAATAATGGAAAATTTGAAAATATAAAGGCGGGATTTATCTATTCAAATGGCATTCCTTCTTAGACTGGGTTTGTCAGCATCTGTTCAATGCGTGTACTTTATATTTGACGCTTTGTGCTAGTTGTTTACATTCATACTGCACCTTTGCATAACGTACGGACGCGCCTGGAAAGATACCAGCTAGCAACGAAGAGATAATCCAATATACAATAACGCAGGCTTGCTCGAAAGAACTCCATTTCCTTGAGTACCTTTGTATGCATTGATTTCGTATGCTAGGAATCTACAAACGCCCAACCAAGACCTGGCACCGAGAACATATGAAATGATCATATGACGGAGTGGATTCAAATCGAAATTCTAATGGAAATGGGAACACCACGAGATTATCTTGCACACAGGGCAAACTTCGTTCGCTTTACTTTTATGCTTCAGCTAAACAGATATAGACAAATGATAAATCTAAAAATCTAAATATTAATGCTGTTCTGCATCCAATCCATTCATCCCCCCATTCATTTACATTAAATAAATTCCGTATTGTGTTTGAATATCCTGTTCTTCATGGCTGCATTCGTCTGGTCAAGCTCGAGCGATCAAATGCAATGGCCATGAACTCTGGAAATGCAGCTACATGCTACAAGCAAGCTGCCTGGCCGCATCCATTACCTTCTTCATCATTTCCACTTCTGTTCAACTGTTCTTCAATGACCATGTTCTGCAAATGCACTCTTAATGTGCATGATTCAACGTCATTACAATTGCCAATTTGCAATCTGAAGAATTCAGATTTTCCTTCCTTAAATCCGGTTCAGCCAATTATTTCATTATGATTAATTTCACATCATCGGATAATTAAGAAAATGCCAAGTTTCCAAGCGAATTCCGCTCACTTAAGTTGTAATTCTTTCGATAATAACTAGACTTGTACTTCTTTGCCATATTAGGTCGAGTATTGGAGTATAAACAGGTGGGCAAGAGCAAAATGACCACAGCATTTATCGTCCTACATGCTCACCTGGGAGCAAATTTATATCCAATAGGAGAAGGAAGTTTACAGTTAATGTCGGTATTCGTCTGGATTTGTTTCCTTCGCAACCCGCAAATCCTTTGTGCTGTTGATCTTGGCTATTTAATCAATTCGCCCATACCAGTAACACAGAACATTCTGGCACTGATGTAATAAGTAACAACAATTAACTGATTGCCCCTGTTAATTGTCGTTCTCAATAACTAGATCATGCTGTAAACCAAGAGTGCTTCAATCAGGGATATACTTATATAGTAGTAGTAGTACAATAATAGTATCAGAGGAACACTAAACAATAAACACTCATTGAAAGAGAATGAATTCGGATCGTGTTTTGCCTCTTGCGCACTTGTTCATCATAGTTTGCAATCTGTTTGCAAGTGAAGAATATTGTTTCAAGGATAACAGCTTGCATATCCGCACGACTCCTTGCAATCCAATGAGCTGCTGGGTAAGAGAAACATGCTTCTAAATGCGAAGGCATGTCGTGATCATGTAAGAAATTATTAAAACACGGATAAAGAATGAATGACTTGCAATTTCAATGCAATTGCACCTTGCAGCGAATCCCTGCAATTTAGAAACTAAATTGCAAGCGCGAATAACTTACGATCAACGCACATTACAACGAATGTTAGTGAGGTAAGATATTTTTCACTTTGCGCTAAGAGGACACAGAGTGCACGTTTTACTGCAATTACAAGGAATAAACAACCGGAGGATATCTTTCTTATTACATCCTAGGCTATTTTCCGACTGGCATTCTTCTAAGACTTGCTAGATGCTAGTATAGCCTGTAATTAGCGAATTTCACCTTTAGCGCTACTTTCAATTGAAAACGAAAATCACCAAAGGCATATTTCGCAAATTGAGGCATTCTATTGTGCAATAGTTCCCTGAAGCAAATCTAGTTGTATTTCTGAGGTGGCTAATAATTCATTATAATTTATATTGCATTTTGTATACTATTGCATTCTCCCTATGGGTGGCTAGTCGCGTTAGGTACCATATCGATGTCCTTGGTTTGGATGCAGGTCGCGAAGAGTTTAAGGGCAGTGAAACTCTTCCCCTCTGTTATCTCTCGCGCAACCGTTTCTGGTGTTTCTTGCTCGTCATTCCTTTCCTTGGCCCATCTGGAGCAATGGGCTAAATTGTGTTTCATCGTATCCTCTTCCGAAGAGTAGAGGCAAATGCCCGAGTTCAGCTTTCCCAACAATAATTGACGCCCCTCAAATGAGTAATAGACGACAATTGAAATTTGGTTGCCTTTTTAAGCTAAGATGCAGAGGATAAGCACTGGGAATACCAGAGGTCCCGTCGCCCGTAAATGGGTATTCCGGTCCTGTCTATGGATGTATTGTTCTGTTGCAAATTGTGCAAAATGAAAATGTATTAGAAGAAATTGAAATGTTTTCAATAATTGAAAGCGCAATGCGATAATTATGAATGCATCGTTCGTAATGAACGTAATCGAGCTTTAGCAGCGTTCAACCTAAGAAGTAGACCTTGGATGCCTGGAATGCACTTGTAACTTCGTCTCGCCGTGGCCGGCTTGAGCACAGCTTGGTGCAGCCGACTGGCAAGGTGGCAAAGGCATAAGACTCATTCAACTCATTTAGGGCACGGATTGGTAACGTTGCCAGCGGCCGGCGATGCAGTGCTTAAGATACTGGTTTCTTTACCGGCTGAAGATAGGCATATGCCGTGCTGGGTTCGCCTTGTTTTTATTTCCTTTTGAAATTCTCGATCAGACCATCGGCCGCTCAGACTTTCCTCTAGCAGCCTGCGCATGCGTGCAAGAAAAGGTTGGGCTCAAGAATGAACTGTAACATGCAGTCTGCCAAGCAGCCGAAGCAGGTGCTATCAGTTCTTTGCTTCACGTTTTCTAGTTGGCCATATGTTCAAGTTTTCAGACGCAAAAGTTGCGCTTTAGGATACAATACAGTTGTATATCAGAAGAAAATGATTCATTCTGATTTCATTTAGTAATAGGTACAACGACCAGAATTGTCTTCTTTTTCTTATATCTCTTAGGAATTTTAGAAAAACTCGGGATTCATTATTTCCCTGCGATAAATGCCCTAATTTATGGCCAAGCATATAAAAACTAGAATTTCTATCGGTACAAACAAATAATCGGTCCTATAACAAAACGGAAGTGCACATGTGCGTAATGGTAGCTGAACGAACATGACGGGAAGTTCATGCACCAGTTGATTGGAGTGTGGTTCAAGTTTACTGGTAGTCAGACCGGCATGAACTTTACGTAAAGTTACACAGTCCATATCTCTCCCGATATGGTTTTGCTTGGAGCAAACAAAACGTTGCGTTACAGCTTGAATTGCTAATTATCTCTCTTGCTGGTGCATTCGCTGCGTGCTAATAAAGTGCATTTTTCAGCGATTCACTGTCGACTGCACGCAGCTGCAAAGAAAAGGTGCGCCATGCGAAAATAAAAGCTTGATTGCTTTTACTGCTTTACTGACGATACCTCCTACAGGCGCATCCGGTTTTCCAATAGCGCTTAGCAAACGCATGGCTTTCATGCCACTGATTAGAGGCTATGCATGGCTGCACTGTGCATCGGTATCAATTGCAGATAATTAAGCTCAAACAATAGCAGGGAAGCAGTCGTTTCAGGCTGCCGGGAATGGCATTTTGCCTGCTGGAATTTACTTGTATGTATCTAGAATTAAGCGTCACCCCAGGGATACGATAAATGTTACAATACATATATATGTGGCAGTGAAATAGATTAATCCGAGCTTTCATGAAATCCCTGGGATAAAATGTAATAATGACATCTTTGCAAGCTCAGTTCCTTATATAAAGTTACTGATTTAATAAAATACTTGAATGGCTTCAGCAAAATGATAAACTACGTAAATCTCGCACAGCGAAGTAGCGAAGTTTTCCTCCCAAATTAACTTTTAATGTCATATAAATAAAGTATTGGGAAAAGCAATACCTTTGTCAATATAGAAATAAATCATTAATAGGCTTTGTTCTATCTACATTTCTATGTGTACTCAAACAATTATTCTGAGTTGCTGAAAAATTGTAGATAGATTCAGAAATTGAAACAACTTAAATCCTTGTAGCATTTCTTTTCGAAGAATAGTCTAATGAAGCAATTTCACTATAGAAAATAATTACTGCGACTAATTTTTCAATAAGTTGGAATGTCTGCATCATAAATATGATATTTGCAAATATTTAATGATTTATTTCTGTGTTGATGATCATATTGCATTTATTATTCAATTTACAGTTTTCCAATGGTTATGGTTATGATTTTACAGGTCATTTTGCGCCCAAATAGCGATGTCTGGATAAAACTTATAGAGTTTATCAATTTTCTATATCTTCCATTTCAGTAAATCTCTTAGCGATATGACAAATCTTGGATTATACGATTTCTCTGCGATATATAAAATAATACAATATGCAATACAATAGTTTTGTTGTTGTTTATTTGAAGTAACGAAACTTTATTGGACTTTTTGCGCTCTACAGATTATATACAAACAAATAAAGAATAATTGATAATAGTAGCAAATTACTCGTTTTGTTAGAATTGATAGTAATACAGTAAAACACCGATATAACGAACCCCGTTTTAACGAATAACCCCGCTATAACGTTTGAAAGTGCTGGTCCCTTGAAAAAACCTCGATATTGCGAATAAAACTAATGCATTTTGGTCCCCTCGATATAAC
>JAOEHK010012427.1:0-11462 GCA_025447835.1 Labidoglobus nevermanni | reverse complement strand
AAATGTCCTAGTTGGGATTTGTCCGTGGGCAATTGTCCTACGAGCAAATGTCCTTTGCGGATATGTCCGGTCACCGTCCTACATAGGTCTAGAGATCCCGAAGTAGGTATGGATGGGTTGCGCCGCATATTATTATTATAAATAAAGGAATATCTCATGACTATTCGGAATCCTTATTGATTTATTTCGTTCTTATATCATTGTATTCATATCCGCTAACGTTTCGGTCTTCTGATCTCAAAACATCATCGGATCTACAATCACAGTTCTTATACCAGTGATAGGCAACCTAGTTATTTTTCCATCGTAGCCGTCTTCATGAGCTTAATACAATCGTAACAACATTATCATTACTAAATTCCTCATCACTGCCTGTTTCAAAAAAATTAATAGATTACATTAAAATCAAATTAAAAAACTATCACAGTAATTTTGTTCGCTATCCTAGTATCACAGCATTGATAGTGCGTTGATTCTGGGAGTTTCGTTCGTAACCTCCGATTCTCATGGACCATGAGGTTCTTTTAATTTGTCTTAATAAAATTGGGGAAAACAGACCCCTTGGTGACGCGAATCAGACGACTTAACGCGACAAGGGGATTATGCTTTTTCTTGCCATATCTTAGCAACCAATGGGTTTTTCAAAATTGTGTTTTCCCCAAAATCTTCACCGGTGTACTCGGAACATTTATGCAAAATTTGATTACAATCCGTTAAGTATTTTAGATGACTGGCACATACGCCCCGACATACTTATATAATAGATGAGGATTCTTAATATACAATTTTCAATCAATATTTTCGTGCGTTATTCATTATCGTCAAGTTGAATAGTGAAATGGCATTATGTTCTATTAGTTGAAAAATAATTCATTAATTAATGTACCCATTTAGCTACCCTACCCGTATGTAAAATAATGTACCCAAATGGATTGATGGACATACACAATTAATCTATTTTCCAATGCATTAATCGTCCGTGGATTATTTATTTCCAGTCTATTGATTCTGGATTAACATTTTACTTCGCGTTGTTTGTGGAGCTTTGGCCACCAGCACATAATATTGGCACGAATTCATTTGAAATGAACGTAATACGTAGTTTTTGCGGCACCGCATACATTGAATAATATGACGCAATTCATTAATTCATTAATTGGCATAAATGATTGGTGCTGAGTGTTATTACACATCGAAAATTGCTTTTGTTTAAACAACCTCTGTTGGGGCAAACAATTAAAAATCATTGAAGCGCATTAATTTGATCATGGAATCAATACGTGCTCACAATGGACACACGGATAAATGCAATGTACAAATATCTGTCCCATTAATATTTATTTAAAAAACTCAAATAAAATTATACCATGGATTTGTTTCATTCCAAATTCCATTCTGAACGTTTGTGCAAGCATGTGTATTGCATAGATGTTGCATTTTGAATATAATAGTAATAATGTAGGATACATTGGTCACAGATTCTTTTTGAAGGAAAATCTTAAATGAATTAATATAGGCATTGCTTATCGAAGCTTCGTAATCTATATATATAAAAATGAATGTATGTGTGTGTCTTCGATTTACTCCTAAAATACAAAGAACTCGATGGAAATTAAATATTGTGCACGTGCCGTGTACTTCTGGGACACCGCTAACGCAAAGGAAAATTGGAAGAACCTTATGGTTCCAGAGTTATAGCGAAGGAACTAACACTTTTCACGGCAAACGGCACGGCAATACCGCTCGAATGCAGTCTACTGCGCATACGTCAAAGTCCGTTGCTAAGCAACGATTGTTTACTGAACGAATGTGCACGGGAATGAATTCTCCATGCCAGCGGGGCACGACAATGCAAAACCGATTGCTAACAGGTGGACGGGTAGAACAGAAGGACGGCTAGATGTGCAAATAGTAGTAAAACCCAAGCCACCCAAGGTTTCCGGATTGGGAATGGTGGCCGAAATGAGCACAAATTCAAACATAACCTCTTTTCGGCTATTGTCAAGCAATAAGTTCCCATTAATTAATAGCCTTGGCTATATTCCCAAGCCGTCCGGGTGTAGTCACCGACGATCTAACTGGACGCGCGCAGACGAAGCTTCATGAGGACCATAGGTTGACGATGAACGAGCTCTCCACACAGTGTCCGGAGGGGTCGCGGACGACTTTGTTTAAGACCTTTACCAATAAGCGTAAGACCTCACGAAATCGCCAGGAACGTGGTATGCATGTGCCTTCATGGAGCGATTCAACGGCGAAGATGAAGCATACCTCAGCCAAATAGTGGTGGGCGCGGAAACGTGGATTAGCTACATTGGCCAGCAGAACGGCGATGACAGCAACGGCTCGGATCCGAAGAAGTCGAAGAAGTCGTCGCCTATCGATTGCTAACAGGTGGACGGGCAGAACAGATGGACGGGTAGATGTGCAAATAGTAGTAAAACCCAAGCAACGCTGGATACTCCACTAGTTAGAAATAATTTTGATATGGATTGTATAATATTTAAATGAAATTTAAAGGATTATGCTAATCCTTTAACGGATAAGGTAAATAAGCGAGGCGCGTTTGGTTACACTTTATTTTCTCAACGCGCAATTATCTCACGTTATTTATTAGCGGTTTCGAAAACTGTTTAATGCAGCAAATTCTTCTTAGAGCGCATTTTTGCGCCCCAATAAGGCCCATAAAGAACACATTTATCCACATCCGGTGTGTCCACGATCGGGGGTGGTTGAAAATGTGCGATGCTTTCAGTGCGGACCACTTAACTCGCGGCTTATGCGCCGATATATTTATTATGACGCGCGAAATTTTTAGCGTCGTAAGCTCGTAAAATATGTTTTATGTATCTTTATTGCCACCCCATGCCCGTCGCCCAATTGCGATGCTCGTTTCAGCTGCAAAATATAACGATAAGTTGTACTCTGTCCTCTGCTTGCCCATACTATGTTATGACACAGTGCATTGTTCCGGGGCAAGGAAAAATCCTATTGCAAATTTATATGAGTACGTTGCGCGCATAAGGTTCACAAAAACTGCTGGCAAAAATTCCTCAACGCACACGCCATCCAGTAAATCCTCTCTGTACACGAATCTGTAGGACTGTGGCCGATAAAGCCGCGAATTATGTCTTTATTGTGTCCTTTCCTTTTACAGGAATGTGTCCCGTTTAGTGTTACATTAATTTCGTCCAATTTACGCAAATATTTGAGCAAACATTAGAAAGTAATTGACAAATAAAAAACCATAATATTACCAGTTATGGCCATAGTCTATACTTCTGGACAGACTTCAGACTTTGACTCGGTTGGGTCTTGGCTGATGATATGATGTTGGCCTTATTATAACCATTATAAAATGCCATAATAGAATGTGATCATTATACAATACAATTCAGCTTTCGAATTCGATTGCATCATGATATTTAAAACAATGCGAAGGGATTTCCCGTGTGGTGGCTGCTACAACCACCCTCCCTAAGCAACAAGGAAATCCAAGCCGTGCTGCTGGATGCCAGAAAAGACAAGTGTAGAAAACCTCGGACAACCTCGGGCACTAGGTTTATAGGCCAGCGACCATCAAGGCACCTCTTCATCTCGCCAGTAACATCGGCACGTCACCACAACGTAATTCATTCTCGCACCTGCAAACATTCATTATTTTGTAAATGTGCCCTATATGTAACAAAATAGGGTATTTGGAAGCTGTCAATTCCAGGGTTGTTTGAAGTTGTAAGTACGTATTCTTAGCAAATAGCCTAGGGAAGGCCGGAAAATATAACACAAATATATCTACTTCGACAACTTGTGCCTCGGTTGTAAGCATAATTTAAGTTCATTGAAGGTATCATCTGCATTAATTATGGGGTATGGGGTATAGGGTGGCATAGGTTATTCCACTTAGTGAATCTGTACATTATTCAAACCAGTGACCATCTCTAGCTGCTGCTTTTCGGTCAAATCTTTTTATATCCATCGAAACAAATCAGTAATTGGAAGGGGCTAAGTTTATAAAATAGCTGAAACAGAACTCCTACGATTTGTAAAGAAACAACCTTTGTTTGACCCCTTCTTCATCATGTACAGTATAACTCAAAGAATTGTCTCAGTTTTATTGCCAAATACGCATTAATGACCTTAGAATCTTGTAAATATTTTACGATATGTTTTAAGATAAAGATAATAAAAAACTATGCAGGACGTAGGTGCTCCAATTCATAAATTGCTAGTGCATAGCTGCTTACGATAAGCCATAAGGAAATAACGGAAGCAAAAAAAATGAGTCTTTGGTATTCCCTAAATTCACGATTTCAGACTGATATTGCAACAGGACTGCGTGTTTAATGGCGGCGCAAGTAATTTATGAGAAAATTTGTAGCGTGTTGCAATACTCCAGCAACCATTAGAAACTGCCACCGTATGTTATCGCTGTTTCGAGTCGGGAAAGTGTGCGAAGTTGTTTGGTCATTAGGTAGGCGTCTATCGAGCATTAGTTTGATCCACATGTAGTTCGGTTTGCTGGTGAACACATCGTAATAATATGTATTTAAAATATAATTTTTCACTTAAGATAGACCGATGGTTGGCTATGCATATATCCTTATGCGCATTATAATCATAGTGAAAGCAACCCTCGTTTTCTACTGGCAGCAAGCTAATGGTACATAAAAACTGATATTAAATTCAATTTACTTTCCACACTAATGACACGGGCGCAAGCCCCTTATTCAATACCCTTCAACCGTACACGTTTTCCCCGTCATGTTTTACCTAGGTACTCGCCATCTTACAGTCCCTTTGTTCACTATGATCGTGCTTTTCGCACTCTACACTAATGTCTTACAACCATTATAAATCGTTTTTAACATATTTCTACTACAAACACCTACTCCATGCATTTTCGCCGCCTAGTTGATACATGCCCAATTCTGTTATGCCCATTTATGTAAAACTAGGAAAAATAGCCTCGGCTTCCAATAAAACCAGACGTCCCGCTTTATAAGGACTGTCCCGCTTTTTGAAAATGTCCCGATTTTGATGGGCAGTCCCGCTTTTTGGAATTCTCGCTTTTTAAGTATGTCCCGATTTGTCTCCATCGTCCGATTGTTTAGTGCGTAATAACCTTGAGGACGCAGCTGTGAGCGATTCCTATGTACGACAATGTTGTTTGCTTCCACCTATTACAGCGCTCATTGCCAAGCTAATTTCCACCTCATTGCCATATACTGCAAATTCTAGTTTAGGATGAGGTAGGTTTTTTTGCAATAACTTTTAAACGAATACTTTTATTTGCATTTTAATGCTCAAAGAACCATGTCGTCAATGCTCTGAATGTGTATGCAAAATTTCAACTCAATCCGTTCGGCACTTTTCGCGCTCTGTGGGATCAAAGAATCCGGCTTCGTTTTTATATTATAGGAGATAATTCCGGTATTATCATAATGACCATCTATTTTGTTACACACGTATTGAATAGCATTTGTCATGTACTTCCCGCAATTGATTCCGAGAGAGATTTGTACTTACTTAGTAATTAGAGAGTGCCATAGGGGTCACATTTGCTAGAATGGTTGGATACTTCCGAGGTAATTAACTTCAGTTGACAATCAAATGGAACCCGCGTGAATAAAGTACACGGAATTAGAAATTGCCTACAATAATATTCTGGCTAAGTGGATTCAACCGCGCTCATATTTCCACTGCCTCATTCCAGGGTAATTAGATGGACTCGTCAAAGGCGTCTCAAAAGTTGAATATTGTTTTAGCAGTTCATCGAAAAGGAAGCATCACCGAGGCCCAGGGAAGTCATCACGAAGTCGCCAACTCTCGCATAATGCCAAAATGGCTTTTGCCATTTTGCTGTTAACCCTTAATGATTTCCAACGCTGGCAGAGGCAATCAGCTCAAATTCTTGATATTTCTCATATTTTCATAGCCCTAGTTTCGCAGACATACTTGCCGCTGACTAACTTAATCATTTATCATTAGACGAAAACTCATTCCGCGATCTAATTGCGGCGTAATGCTAAGCAAATTGCAGCCTCAAGGCACGTGTTGGGGGTGGTTGAATGCTGTAATTGAAGGAAGCCTTTTTGCTCCTTGCTTTGTTACAAACTGCGGTGTTGGTGTCGGAAAAGGCTGGATATAACTTAATATGATGGTATATACATTGTCGGTGCAATCTAATGCACAATAAGATCTATAATATATTGTAAAAGTATGTGAATGATTACTATTAGGCATGGAAGAACCTAAAGCCATTAAAACGATTATTTCAATGTCAATATATGTAATGAAGTATTTCTAACTCTCATATTTATTGTAATTGCTTCTTCAAGTATTTCCCCTTTGACAATCCCGATATTCCCAGATTTACCATACATAAATCAGTTCAATATGCTGGTACGTGATTTGGCAATTAGCAAGATGAAGGCATGGTTAGAACCATTTTAATAAATGATCAGTAAAATCTTATCCTATTCATTAACCACTTCTAACACATAATGAAAGTTTAATGTTATGAAAGCAATCTACGGTGCGGCATTTGTAATTTATGGCATGGAAATGTTAATTAAGCACAAAAATACAATAGCTGCTTTATAATCTACTATCAAGCTCGCAAAATTTGAATAAGTTTTGGGTAAACGAAGGTGTAGGAAATATTTGCATTGTCGAATTACCGCGCGGAAAAAGGCTGCATAAAATTTTAAAAATAGCAGCACATTTAGGCCCTGTTTTGTTGACATGTTAAATGTGCGTTGTATTTAATGTTTTACATGTCTCTGACAGATGGCGCAGTCATAATTGTATAACTTATCCTCTTGTCCGTTACATCAATATTAAGAACACAAAAGAATCCAAAAATATCGGCTCAATACAGTTACAATATATCAGTAAATTTAATTATCTTTATTAATGCAGGTCAAAAAATGGTTTAAAATATGGAGTTCAAAATATCGCAATTGTATTCGGTATTCAATCAATTTCATTATGAGTTTATTCATATTTTAAATTGCCACAAACAACTAGCACATATCAATATTGATTTTTTTCCCCCGGAAAAAGCTTCTATTTCTCATGTGGCATCCATTCAATTGAAGTCTAATATACGATCTCAACGTGTATTATTATAATTGATTGATAGATGTGAAGCATTAATTCCATCCAATCGTGACAGTAAAACCTAGATTGTGCAAGAACATACGAGGATGGAAAACGAATCGAACTGCAATACAAATATCTCAAAATCAATTATCCGGCGAATGTTTATCCGGGGAGTAAGTTCACGCCAGAGTTGTGATAGTAAAATATCACGTTTTGACGGTTGATGGCATGTTAACGCCACGTATGTGGATACAGATGTAAAAGCTGTCTTCCTTCCCGAAATAAACCGCTCGATTTCGAACGAAAACTTTATAAACATAAGTCAATTATAAAGTTTCAATTCATTCAGAAATCAAATTATCAAACAAATATTCCGAGCATTTCTGCTTGAACTTGAATAGCTTTTTGTGCTTCTAGATCAGTGTTTCCCAAACATTTGTGCCCCGTAGACTCCTCACCGATATTGCTGGTGTTCATAGACCCCTTAATGTTATTCGATGGAGCGGGCAAGCACGTGGAGTGCCCGAGGTTTCAGCCATTGCGGTTTTTGTAGCGTTACTTTCTACTTGCATAGTCATAATTAGCAGTATTTCCCCCCAAGTGACAGACAAGCATGGGGAATACCCATCTTTCGTGACGGGACCAAGGGTATTCCCAGTGCGTGTCCATCAGCACTCTCTACGAGATTTGGCACGTTCCACCCATGAACTATCATTAGCTTTACTCTTACATACATCCTATTCATGTCTCGCAAACCCCCTGCAAGTCAAAATCGACATCTAAGGGTCGACCACTTTGAGAATCACTCTTCTAAATAAATAACGCCAACTTGTCCAAGGACTATTATTGACCTTTATTTATTACTAGTTGAATACCCAGCGTTGCTTGGGTTTTACTGCTATTTGCACATGTACCCATGCATCTGTTCTACCCGTCCACCTGTTAGCAATCGATTGGCGACGACTTCCTCGATTTCTTCGAGTCCGAGCTGTCATTGTCGTCGCCGTTCTGCTGGCCAATGTAGCTAATCCACGTTTCCGCGCCCACCACGATTTGGCTAAGGAATATTTCGCCTTCGCGGTTGAATCGCAGATAGACACCACGTTCCTGGCGATTTCGTGAGGTCTGGGCTTATTGGTAACGATCTTAAACAAAGTGGTCTGCGACACCTCCGGAAACTGTGTAGCGAGCTCGTTCATCGTCAGCCCATGGTCCTCATGAAGCTTCGCTTATACGCGTCCAGTTAGATCGTCGGTAACGACACTCGGACGGCTTGAGAATATGGCCAAGGCTATTAATTAATGGCAATTTTATTAACTTATTGCTTGACATTAGCCGAAAAGAGGTTATGTTTGAATTCTTACTCATTTCTGCGACCATTCCCGATCCGGATAGCTACGTAGAGGTTTTCATAGTTTAGTTCACAGCTACATATTTGCACATCTGATGATGGTGCTATGTCCTATAAGTAGGCAGCAGTTTCGTAATGCACTCAAAGCTTTCTTAAACGAGGATTCCTTAGTCATGGTTTCATTATACAAGGGCTATGAGTCTATTTTTATAGTCTAACGGGGGCTGAGGGTAACGTATTGTCTATTGATATGGATTTGAAGTCATAATACACCCTTAGCACTAATGCAGCTAGAAGGGTAGTTCAATGGATTGAAGGGTATCTTTGCCTGTATTTGACTATGAGGTCGGCCGATTCTCGATAGCATTCCTGTTTTGTGTGAGGCTATGGGCCGAAGAACACGAGCAATAGATTGTCCATTTCACAGCCGCTGTAATTCACGCCGTACTTAAAACAATTAAATGCGATTTCGAGCGTATGCGTGCCAGCATATTCCATGTTCAATTAATTCGACACCCGTTTGGGAATCGAATGGTTGACGCGATGCATTGCCCAATGTAATCGCTCGTATTTAATGCAATCATACGTGCATGTGATCGAGTATTATGAGCCGAGCGTGAAATTGCTCACGATTCGCATATATGTTCTGCCTACCATATTCCTACGTTCAAATTCTGCACTTCAATATATGATAATCAATATTCAATGCATTCAATAAAGGGCACACTTACTCCAAATATGTTATTTTGTCATACAATGACGTCAGAGTTAAGGGGATTACATTCAGTGCATGATGAAAGTGATTGCAAGCATATCATGACTCTATACAACAGAAAAACAAGGTTTAAACAATGTCAAATGTTAACAATTTAAGTGTAGATCAAAAACTATGAGGTTAATCTAATTATAATTGCCATTTGCTCTCTAAACTTGTTTGGGCGCAATTTTATGGTATCCTTGTTAGGTGCAATTTATAAACCCCTAAATAGTTTCTCTGCTCTAACAATGAACCAAAGTAGTAAGCAGTAAGACCTGCTCAATGCCATTGTGTTGTAAAATCAATCGCCCGCTTTGGTTGCTTTGTGAGTTAACAAAAGAAGTGAGCAAATGCTCCTGGTAATGCAGAAGAATTATTAGCACAGAACATGAGGAAAGTCTAGGATCAGGAATGAAGAAATCGCCTGGTAAGGAATGTGAAGTCCACTATTATAGAAGCAACTAACCAACGTCAATAATGGTCATGTGGACAGGATGCGTAATACAAGACTTACTCCATTTGAAGTTATTATTTTACGAATAGAAAAGTCTACGTAAAAATCTTCGTTTTCGATTACATTTTACGAGACGACTTCTGTGAATGGCTTCACTCCAATGACTCTTGTCTTATCCCAGTCGATTCTGCTGCAGGTAGTTTGACCTTCGAGCCTCCCGACCCGTTCGCCTTGTTCGTCACTTTGTCGTCTTGTTCCAGTCTTCTCTCTCAGTCTACTTTCCACAAAATTATAATCGGACGCCCCTCAAAGAAGCTTTACAGAATAATTGATAAAATGATTTCATTATGATGTTCCGAGATGCACGGGGAATACCCGAGGTACCGTCACCAGATGACGGGTCATTCCCGTGCTTGTCCATTGCATTATATCGCAATAGCTTAGTATGCTTCCAAGTTATGGCGTCCCTACACAGGAGGCTCTGGGTAGAGAATATGGTGGATGTGAAAGTAGATAGAATATAGAAGAAAATATGAAAATGAACAGAAATGACAAGTTTGAGTTATTGGTCAACAACAATTATCACTGATTAGCAAGGGTTCTAACCAAGTATAACGAAAACCGACGTAATTAATTGCTTTCAACATGGATTGTGTCAGAGCGGTTCATTTGCTGGTGTAGTGTTGGGTATCCAGCGTTTAAGCGGTTTGTTAATTAATAGGTTTTCTACAATAATATAGTAACAAAGCCACCATTGTGAACAAGGCCCACAAATTACACGGAACACATTTGGAGCTATCGTGAAAGCAACTATGTGCATACTTATTTAATAAAGCAAGAGAGTAAATGTTGGAAACTGAAAGCAACAAAGTTTTTTCAACTTTTCCAATTAATTCCATAATTAGCACTGTATAAGTTAGGGAGGGCTTAATTCCGTAGTGCAGACTTAACTACCTGTACTAGCCAAACATATTATCATATTAAGAACTTTGACCATTGGTACCACTATTACGGGATCTAATGCTGAAGATCTGAGCTCTTACATAAGGATCTCAGAACCAAAGTAAAAGAAACCAGGAACTACAGATACCGGAAACATTAGATATATGAGGGGCAAGGCTATTAAGAATTGCTATGATGAGTGGCAATTTTTATTCGAAGCCAGGTTGCCAATGCAAGCTCCAACTTTGTCATTAGACTCAAAGCTCATCTGGTGTGTCTGCTCATTAGCCACGCATTAGCAACGCATATGCGGAACCGTAAGATGGCGCGATGACAAAGGCAGCAGATGTGCAACGTACGAGTAGTTATAATTAATTTTAGTTTAAATTAACTTAATTTCATGCGTTTCCGGTCACCCATTTCACATTTCTATGAAGGCAGCACACTATCGGAGCGCAATAAAGAGAAAGACCACTAAATACAATTCAAGGCTCGCTAAATGAAAATGTAACGTTTACATTTATTTAATACGGTGGCACGAATATTCCGCACTTTCGTGCGGCGCACACGCAGATTCCGCACACGTATATTCCGCAGGAATATTCATGGAACCATTTAATACTAGTGTAGTACCCAGCGTTGCTTGGGTTTTACTACTATTTGCCCATCTGCCCGTTCACCTGTTAGCAATCGCTTTTGCAATGTCGTGTCCCGCTGTCTCAGTCTACTTGATGGAGAATTCATTCCCGTGCGCATTCGTTCGGTAAACAATCGTTCCTTGGCAACGGACGACGACGCATGCGCAGTAGACTGCATTCGAGCGGTATTGCCGTGCCGTTTGTCATGAATAGTGA